>JAVCKT010026831.1:0-14586 GCA_032273925.1 Rhynchotus rufescens | reverse complement strand
CTCTTGTACTCAGCTATCAGAATGATTGGCACTAGGCATATCCCTAGACAGTGTGATCTATATAAAAGTCCTTCAGAATCTTGTCACTAATTTCAAATTGCATTCCTTCAAACCTCTGTCAAAAGTATATTAAATTTATACATAATCCAGTCCAGCTTCTCTGCAGAAGAACAGTTTAATTCACCTTGTTCAACCTGGCTAGGCTATTCATATTCTCCATTCAATTAAGCCACCTCTGTTTTTGATCACATCAGCACCAGAACAAACACCATTTCCCAGGTATGGTCTCAGGACTCACCTTTTAATGTCTCCACTCAAACTCTGCTGTTTTGATTTTTTTTTCCCCAGTCCTCTTCCTACATTTCATATCATTTTCAAAGGATTTCTTTCTAGGGTGCCTTTTGAGACTTTTCTCCACTGTCTCATGGAGTGTCTCAAGAGCCGATGGCAATTCCCCTTCTCTTCGGTCATTATCCTTTACCTTTGCATTTGTGAAAACAACAGTATTCTGTTTATGAAGGCAGTGATATTGTTCTTTCATAAACCACTATGAAGATCTCTTTTGTCTCTGTGGTTTTTGCTCAGGAAAGGGGAATAACAGAAGGTGACTCAACAGTGGTCAGAATTCTCCACGTTTCAGTGGAGCTTGCTTAGGGCAGTCAGGCTTGCACATGCACACCCATCCACATGCATATATATTTTTTTAGCAAATTCAATGCATCTCATAGATGGAGATCAAAAGGGCTACACTGACCTGTGACACATCTACCAGATACTCAGGAGTAAAACTTGGCATTAACCTTCAATAAATGAATGGATTATATTGCAAATAATAAGATGGCTAAATATAGGCACATTCTATGAATTAAACATTGCCTAACTTTGCATGATGCTAATTTATTTCGGCATATCTCGATGAGAGTGCTGTGGCTGTGTCCTTCTGAATGCTTCTTAATTGTCCAGTGGTTGTCCTTTATAATCCAGCTGCTGGCTACAGTAAAATATACAGTAATCCATGTCAACATTACACAGATGTACGCACATAGTGTATGTGGGACACAAATCACTCTTGGTGTGGTACAGATAGATAGACACAGTCTACCACATAAATAAGGGTGGATTAATTTCAACATAGACATGAAAAAAATCAGTCTATTGAACTGCTTAGAAGCCCTACTACTAGACCACTTGTGTGTGAGCAATAAAATTGAAGTTTTATTTGCATTTGTAAGCAATAAGGCATTAGTAGTTCTTGTACAGAAAATTCTTATCTTATTCTTAGGAGTAAATCTCTATATTTGACCTGCTGTAAAAGCCAGAGGCCTTAGCCAAGACAAAAACGGCATGTATTGGGTGTTGTATAACAACAGAGAAGAAGAAGCCACCACTAGAAGGACAGTCTAACTGCACAAAGCAGATGACAACAGTAGAGAGCAAACACACAGAAAGGGACCTTGCCCAAGTCATTCAGCAGGTCACTGGCAGACCTGCAGAAACGGCTGGTTTCCCAAGCCCGCTTCAATAGATGACACCACAACTGTCCTTTCCCAGCAATGTCCATGGAGGGTAGACAACCCCGGAGCACCCCACGCCTGAATTATGTCAGTGTTGCTCCTGCTGTGCCACAGGGATTCAGCTCCAGCTTCTGCCTGAAGACAGGATGGGACTCAGGGAAGACAAGACGGATGGCCTGGGCAGCAGGATAAATGTGCCCGGGGTTGGGCAGCCAGGAAGGGCTCTGCTGCAGACACTACCACAGACACGCAGGGCATGCACGTTCCACTAAACATCACTTGGCATTACAAGCACCTTGGTAGGTACAGAGCATGGCCGTTTATAGCACGGCCAGGGCCAGATAATATATAACTTTGGTACAACTTTGTCCTCACATGTGCATTTCAAATAGAGGCGCGCTGGAAGCTCAGTGCTCTTTTTAGCCAGAAAGAGTGTTTGATCCATAAACATGCTTTTTACTCCTTTGCTACTCTTAGAAGCCGGTGTGTGCCTCAGAACTAATTCTTGAGCTTGACTTTCAAATGCTCCAAGGGGGTCTGGAGGCTTCTTCCCCTTCTCACATCCTGAGTTTCACCACATCTGCTCTTTCCCGTGTTAGAAAAGGTGCCTAAGGAAAATGTGCCAATAGTTTTCTATAAGATATCGTACATATCACTGGCGTGAAGCTGACCATTAAAACATATAAATTCAGCACTTACTGCCCTACTTGGAGTTTAATGGACAGTTAGCTGTAAGAAAGCAGCAAATTAAAGAAAAGAAAATGTACCTACCATTGGTCACTCTCAGTGGACACACAGCACCCAAGCCACAGCAGCCTGCAAAACCTCCTGGATGAAATCAGGTACAACACATTCCTCTTATTGCAGCCCTCCCTAAATCCATCTGTACAAATCCTGCTCACATTTGTCAGGCACCAATAATCATGGGCTGCTTCATGTATACCAGGGCTGGAGAGGGTTTTGTCCCTTTTGTGGAAATTTGTCATTAGTGCTATAATTTTTACTGCTTTTTTTTTTTTTTCCTATTCTTTTCTTTCTATGTTTTCATTCAACAGTCCAAATGTCAAATCCTTGGTCACTTTAAATCTGCAGATAAGATGACTGGCCAATTCAGGATGCAGAAATGGGCCTTCAAGCAAGGGGCAAACGCCATCTCAAACATGCAGCCCTGGAAGGTGTGCTCAGGAAACCAGAACAGTTTTTGGAAGAAAGAGATGAGCTTTCTATTGCTCTCCCTGGGGTAAAGCTCATTATGGAAGCCCGTTTGCACCCACTCACCCCCATGTTTACCAAACCGATACGCTGAAAGCTCAGAGAAGGAAAATAGAATGCAGAAGTATATAAAATAATAAATTCTGGAAATTATGTTTAATTCATACAACAAATTACCAGAGATTACTTTTACAAGTAGCCTGCAATGTCCTTAAAAATATTCTTTAACTGAGGAAAAGTTTTCTGACCTTTGGAGGAAATGCTTGCTTCTAGCTATGACTAAAAAGAGATTTCCTTCTTTCTCTGTTGTGTTAAGAATCTTTTCTTCTTATAAAGAAGGCACCACAGTGGTTTATAACTGTCATAAAAGCCTGCAATCCTTTTGAGGTTAAGCTACTCAGCTATTCAACTTTTACTACAGAAACTTTGAAATTCAAAAAGAAAAAATAATGTAAGTTTTTGAAGGACATGTGTTGCTGTAGGTGATCCTGTTAATTAAAAGTGATTGCCTGCTAGGAAATCATACTTTAAAAAGTTTCATGAATTTATTAGAACCCTGAAGGTATCTTTGTATGCACAGGGCTTTACATGCCATTTATGCAATTTTGTTTCAGATCTGTTTAAAGCTTCACTGACGCTCCCAGAGCAGGGAACAGCACTGCTAGCATTTGTATGTATTTTGGCTAATTGAATTATGTGAAAATACATACTAATGAAGCTTTACCAGTGATGTTTGCTGAGGATAGTTTAAGTCTCATTTTCTTCTATATTAGGAGTCTTTCTGCTGTAGATTTACCTTTTTGAAAAGCACAGATTCCCACAGCTTTTTGTGTAGAAACTAAGTCTCAATTTTTCTTTTGCCTTATTCAGTAACTGGCTATGTGAACATATGTATGTACAAACAGATTTAATAGAGATGAAAAGAAGATAAACAGTAAACTACTATTTGTGATTAATATGTACTAGTTCATTATTAGGAGTCAACAATTTTATATGCAAAACTAATGAACATCTATTGTAGCAATTTATTTTCCTGTTACTAGACTTACAAATTGTATTTTAATTGGTCATTATTTAATTATCCCTTTTTACACAAATCCTTCTGGGAATATTCTTATATAGAATTTTCCTCTGTAATGCTTTGCTACCCCTTGACATTGGTATTTGAGGAAAAAAACGATTGAGACAGAATCATTGTTTATTGGGTGTATTTTTTTAACTTGAACCATGGGAAATATCAAAGCTGAAATTTATTAATCTATTTGCACTTGAGATGTACTGAGATCCAAATTCCCATACCTACTGACAGCAGGTATCTCAAGTTTGTCACCACCTCACAAAAGTAATCAGCTAATTGCCTGTTAAAAAAATGAGATATGATATTTGCTGCTCACATTTCTTTTCCAGGTCATAGGCATTAGAAAACTTTTTTTTTTCCTTTTCTTTCCTGTCATTTTTTGCACTTTATAGTACATTGCACAAATTAACCCAATATGTAGTCAGCACCCTGCCTTGGTATAGCATCAAATATTGAAATGTTAAAAGGAAAAAATCCTCAGTGCCTCTTATGGGCCAAGAAAAAAAGAACTGAGGAAAAGAGGACATTTATGGAAGTTTGCTATACATTTTGATGAATATGTGTAGTTTTGCACGTTACAAATGTTAGATTCCAGTCTTTACAAAACAAAGAAAAATAATTTAAAATAACTCTTTGTTTTGTTATGACTGGAATTTAGTTTTTTTCCAGTCTGTTCTTAAAATTTAAGGGCAGCACCTCTGATGACCTGTTTCTTTAACATTTGTGTATATGGGTTTGTGTGCATGCACTTCAGACTCAAGATTACAGGTTTGTAAGTTCTGAGTAAAATCAGAGCTTGGATTTAGCGGATGTATCTAGCAACTACAGCAAGTAAAATTGTTTTGTAATGCATGAATAAGAGATAGATGCATTTGTGAATAAAAAAACGCAAGAGCTAATATTTTAGAGGGGCATATAAAGTACAGTGAGAAAAGCAAACATACAATTTTTATCAGTCTCTTACTAATATGGCTACTGTCGATCTAGACTATAAAGTCTTTGAGGATTAAATAAATGTGTGGGTTCATCTGAATGACTGAGTGAATAATGTATTAATGTGCATTTGATGGCACATTTACAAATATGAGCCTGCCGAGCCCAATATAAAAATCTCTTCTACAGAGATTCTACTTTTTTATTATTATTTTTATACTTTTTTTAAGGAATTATGACTCTTAGGCTTTAAAAACAAAAAGAGTTTTCCCCTCAAGCCCTAAAAGTCCCTCTTCAGCCTCCGAAGTAATCGGATTAATATTATTGGCATGATAGCAAGTTCATCATTAAATAATTTCTGACTCCCATCACTATAAGGGCAAGATGTTTCATGAAACTTAAATGAAAGAAGCCTCCAGGTTATGGGAAAGACTTTGTTCGATCACGCAGGATCAGGGAGGAAAGCATCTGAAAAGACTCAATGCCTCCCAAAAATCTCTAACTTCTGACCAACAGAAAATCAAGTCTATTTTGTCTTTTGTCTTGTTTCTCTGTCATATCTTGGTGCTTAGTCCTAGTACGTTGTAACTGTTCTTGCAGCAGGAGCCATGGCCAGTTCTACAAGTTCCCTGCTGCCAGTACGCACTCAAATACTCACCAGCTGTTTTGCTCTGAAAAGAAAAAAAAAAAAAAAAAAAGACAACCTGGTGTTGTTACCAAATGCCAAGACCCTAGTTGAGATGCAGACAATGTCTCCAGACTCCCATTATGTTGCTTCAGCCCTGAGCTCTGAAGAGTATCGATAAGGGGCACAAAATAAAACAGGGAAATCAAGAGACGCTGAGTAATAGACCTTTGAATCTTTGTTATTGTTAGATTTACAAATAACACAAACTGGTTTGGGTAGGGAAGGGAAATGAGTTTGCAATTCAGCATTGGCCTTGGTACAATACCATTTCTCATATGTGGAAAAAAGCATATTTGAACACTGAGAGTCATCCTGACACAATGAAAGTGAATAAATCATGGCTGCTGTATTAAAGGATCAGCCTCTGCATACCCATGTAAAAGGGTTATCAGTGCTCATGTTAAAGTAAAGCTCATCCACCTGAATCCAAAGGGCAGTATATGTGCATCGAAAGAGAAGAGTTTTGTGTTCCTAGTATTTTTTATTTTGCAAGCTTGTTTTTTCTCTATATTAGGTGTGTTCCATCCATTTCTGTATTTTGCTCACAGCTTTTAAAACACATGCTTCTAAGCACAGGTGAAGATTTTCATAGAAATGTTGTGTTTTGAATAGAAAGAAACTCCTGAAGCTGATGGATGATTCTTTGCAGGCACCAGTTTGCGTGTGTTTGCATGCAATTGTTCAGCTTTCTAGAAAGAACATAGGGTTGCTCCCTCTTAAAAACGTCCCCAAACCCAAATATTTTCAGGAAAGCCTGCTATGCTTTATTGAAAAGCAAAAAGATTTCACCCCTCATAATCGAAACCCTTTCCTGGAAAAGATGCCTGGCACTCGCCCAGCCGCAGGGCTTGGCAGTCTTCATCCCCATCTACTGTCTGTCTCAGCAAGATGTCTGGGATTGCTGCCCCTTTTCCTAAGTCCTTGGACATCACTGTCCCTTGTCCCTTTCCAACAGAACTACAATGGCATGGTAATGGTACCCCCACCTCCATCTCCTGCTGGTGCTAGCCCCTGCCGTCCCCAGAGCAACAGGCTACAAAATGCAAAACAGCTGCAATAATCAAGCTGCGGGTCAGGACATTTGGTGTAGGTGGTCGGCAGGCTCAGACGAACATCCCTGCATTGTTCAAGTTCACATATTCAATGCTTCTGTACAGGGATGAAAGCTAAAAATAATATATTCAAGGCAAGCTGTGGTTTTGCCATTCTTGCGTGACTCTGTAAATACAGGAGCTTATTGTGCCACTGCTGGACCTGGAACTTAGTCTTCCAAACACATCCTTGGCTTCAGGTAGGGTTTTTATCTGCCTGCTTTCCAATCAGACTGCCCAGTTTGGCCCACATATAGACTGATCTGTGCCTGCACAGCAACCCTTTGTCTAAAGTGACTTGGGTTTTGTATTTCCAAGGTAGCAACCCTAGATGGAACAATAAATACTCTTTTCTGGCAATGTTTTTTTTCCTTAAGATGGCAGCCTGCATCCTATTATTTTTAAGGTAGTCCACCAAAGCAAGTTCCCTCTTTAAAGCAAAGCTGCAAGCAAGCCAATTCTATATGGGGTCCCTGAGCAAAGCACACCACGCTTTCCCAACGATTTCCCACCAGGCTGATACTACAGTAGAGATTTAATCCCTTTCCAAAAGATCCAGCTTCCTTGAACCCCGGCTGCAGGCAGGAGAGGAAAGGATGGGTCATCCAAAATTAAAAGAGGAGAACAGACAGGGCTCTTTGCAGCTTGCAGCCCTGATAGACCAGCCTCCCCAGCCCCAGGGGGACCAGGTGACAATGGGGTTTGATAATACTGCCCGAGTTTATTTGAGGGATGTTGACAAGCCTAATTGCTTGGCAGCTTGGAGCAGCTGTAGGGCCCCTGGCTGGTGTGGGGTGAGTATTAACTCTTGGCTTGCCTGTGGGGCTCCTGGGTACAGACAAGAGACCACACAAGGCACCAAGCTGAGAGAAATGCACCTTAAACAAGGTAGCGCCCAAATACTCCAAGTGACTCAGAAAAGAGGATGTAACAGGGGCAGAAGGATGAATAATGGATTTCAAATGGATAGCAGGTCTAGAAGTGGCCTTTCTGCATGAGCTGTCTGCACATTTAAAGAAATGTGCAGCACTGTCAGTTCTTGCCACAGAAGCTTTTTCCTGTGTTATCCAGATAGCTAGTTGCCTGAAAAGAAAGACCAACCAAGGCAAAAATGCCATTACAAATCATTGCTCTCACAGAGACAATGAGTCAACTTCCCTCAGCAGTCTCTCCACCATCTATTTCTTTTTACTGAACTTTGATTTTCAAAGCAAACAGAAAGAATATATTTAATATTCTACTGAGAAACTGAGAACAGAAGCAAATAGAGAAATATATCCCAAAAGCAGGATAGTTGCTTGTGATACAAAACATGGCAGAGCTTAGCATCTGCATCATTTCCACTCTATGTACTATCCTAGTCCTCGCCTATCCTGGGATCCTATTTGGGATCATTTGCAAGTCTTAATAGCAGATATATAGTGTAGCCTGGAAGGATAAAGTAGCTGTTAGAGTTTCAACTGTATATTTCTGGATCATTTTAGTGGAAGTGAAGTGGTTTGCCAAACAATGTAGTTTTCTGATATAGAAAAGAGAACACACATAGATCCTACATTTTTTTGAACACAGTAAAAACAATTCTCACTATGTAGTGACTGATTGATACAGAAATGCCTGAATTATGTCTGAAGGTTTTAGATTAGCATATGGCATTTCAGCATTTCATGGCTAGTGCTGGCAGCAGCCTGAGCATCCAAAATGTTAGTGGAAACCAAGAAACCAGGAACTGTCAGCCACCACTAGCAATAGGGACTGCATCATGCTAGCCACAATGCCTCATATTTCTCAATTCCGTGTCAGCTGGAAAACAACCTTTAAATTCAGCATGCAGGGGCAGCTCTAAGTCAGCCCACTTGGCACAGCTATGCTAGACCCTAAGGATCAGTGGGATTACCATCTTCCAGAGAGGCCCCAGCTGTGGCATGCACTGTCGTGACCTCTCCCTGCTAAAGCCTCTCTACTGCTATGTACATGTGTTGTACACCTTCCTACCTGGCCTAAAACAAATAAATAAATAAATAAATAAATAAAAGGAGGATGTCACCTCCCAGTATGTGCCGAAACATATTTCCTTCCTTAATATTTATTCTTCTACTTGATTTTATCCCTATTTAACTCTTTAGGATAGATCCATTACTCCAAACTTTCTTCCTCAAAGAGTTTCAAACTTGTGTCATCAGTTTGTTCCATATGTTATAAGGTTTTCATTTAATTCTTTTCCCTGATAATGGACCCTCAGCAAAGGGGTTTTCAAACTGTGAGCTGTAGACCTTGGAGAATTTATGGGCTATTTCTAAGGAATGCCTAAGAAAAGTAAGTTTATGGAAATAGTTACATGTACTTTGCAAGAGTCTACATATTCACTGGAAAATTCTTCAGAGGTTGAAATTTAGAAAAAGTTGAGACGCTTTGGAGTATTTTTTCTGTGAATGCAATTCAGATATGCTTACTCAAAAGATGAGTTCTGAGAACACTGAAAGCTTCCTTTGCACAACTCGTGATTTCTTTGTGTTTGTCATTTGGTTTGCATCAGTGAATCCCACACAATGCATCATTTCTGATAGGAATGGCCAGAAGTGCTTATATATCAATCCACATCGGCTGCTATTCAGGCCTGTTTTGGCCACACCTCTCTTTGGGGTAGACCTTTGGATTTTTCCTTTTGTATTTGAAATGCTGACTTCTATTTTCTTGGCAATGGATGAATCCTGAATATGACAGAGCTATTTTTAGCCACTCACCAATCTATCAAATACAAACAAACAAAAAAATTTATAATGTCTACATATAAGATTATATTTAGGAGAGAAGATTTTAGACTGCTGGGAAATTCAATTGTTTTTACAGGCATTCATGGCAGAGAAGTTAACGGCTTGTTTTTCACTGAACAAAGTGAAAAATACCTTTCTGTTTTAAATAGCCTCCACTTCCATCACTGCTATCTGGAAAGAATACTTTGTCTTTGTTTACTAGGTGTCTTGTCCTCTTGAAGTGCTGAGAGGATTGATAAAAGCTAATCAGTTCCAGCATTTAAGATACAGTAAATGACACAATTACCATCTGTGTATTAATGCACATCATGGTGATTAATTTTATTTTCTTCCAGCTCAGTGAAAAAGAGCGCAGTAAGGTAAAAGGGGCATTGGATTCCCAATAAGCATTTTCTCCTGCATCAATATTTTTCTTCGACCTTGAGAGGGTTTCATTTTTGATTAATTTCTTTCGAATGCAACTCTTCCTTTTAGGCAATCCTATGACACGAAGAGCCACCCACCATTGCATTTATGCCAAGAACCAGGAGGGCCACCAGCCCAGCAGTGCTGGTGTGGCTGCTCGTGCATGGTAAGGCATGCGGTGCTACATAGTGCCGATTCCTAAGCCATGTGTCAAGAGCATCTTTTTCAGGTAAACATTTTGAGGCGCAACAAAGATCTTAGATCTGCTCAGTGACCTGTGTGAAAACCCTGCGCTTGACCCTTTCTTCACACGTGGCTCAGAGATGCCTATTTGGAAATCTTGTTTTCTATGGGAAGACATGGGAGATGGGGCCATCATGCCACGGCCCCAGCAGCGGGGATGGCTCCAGCCTTCATGTGCTGAAGGGACACATGGAGCACGCGGCTGCAGGGCCTCAACTGCCACCAGCAGCTCGGTCGCAGACCAGCTCCTCTTGCCTGCATATTTCTCTGCACTGCGACAGCAGCAGGATGCGCAGGGGGCTCTGTCAGGAAGCCCTGACCATGGATTTCAAAGGTGAGGGCTGTCAGGATGAAGACCTATCCAAGTCAGCCTGGGCTTCACAGCCCCCAGTCTCTCAGAGGCCGCTGAATTAATTCGTGCCGTAGCCAGTAGATGTCAGCAAGCGATAACAAAACACGGGCCCGAGGCCAGGCGCGGATTTGGGGTTGCCAGCTGAGGTCTGCAGTGCAGGGAGCCCATGGGGGCGGCAATATGTGCTGGCCATCCCCTGGGAGAGCTCAGCCTGGCCAGAGGCATCCCCGGACCGCGTGCTCCTGCCGGGCAAGGCAGCATGGCTACGCTCTCCTGCAGGCAACTGCATGGATATGTGGTTAACCAAACAGCTCGCTGGTTCTCTGGAGAACAAAAAGATATATCTCTTCCCCTCCTTGAGGAGCCCAAGCATATGTGAGGGTGGACAGCTCTGGCACATTTGCTGGTGCTTTTGAAGGAAGGCCTCACAACTACACTTGGAGTCATCCACTTTTCGCTCTGAGCTCTGTAGGCCCCTGGGAAGAGGAATAAAATCCAGTGGCTTGGAGCCAGCAGCTAAACTACCATCCCGGAGGCAGGCGGGTCAGTGCAAGACAGAGCAACATTGGCAGGTTTATGTCTTCTTTGTGGCTCTTGGGGAAAACATCTACTTCCAATCCATTGGAGTCACACTTATCACTGAGAATTATTTTATTTCCAACCTTTATAGAAGGACAGCGTTGATTAAAAAGTAATTAAATATTTTAAATAGAAATAAAATGAATTCAAGTAGCCCAAAATCACAGAAAAAGAAGGCCAAGTAGCCAAAAATCCAAGGGGCAAGTGCCCCCTGCACTCCAGCAGAAGCAGCTTAACTCTTTACTCTTGTTTTGACCAGTGTTGCTTGTTTAATTCCACTGGGATTGCACTGATGTAAAACTAGATGTGGGGAAGTGGACTCATAGCAAACTGGACTCATAGCCAAATACAAAACTCTTAGGAAATAGTTGAAGCCCAGTTTAAAGTGAGGTTTGTTTTCTGCATCTCACTTGAAATTCATTTTATGAAAAGACAAATAGGCTGGAGGGGTAGCTAGTTGAGTATATGGGTCAGGTCCTCAATATAGGCTAGCTTAGAAAATCTGACAGTATTACCGACTCTAGCATTGCTCCTTTGGCTTAATTAGTAGAGGATGTACTACCCCTCTCAAGTATATTTCTGGGACAATTTGTAAGGATAGTGTATTAGGTATATTATATATTGAACCCACACAGCAGACAACATGCTTTGTATTGTGAAGCCCTGCAAGACTTTTCTTCCGCCTTTCTAATAAAACAGTACCTGGAGTTATTGAAAGGAGAACACAATAACTCTAATTACTGGGATTCTGACAGTTACAAGGGCTGAAGGAACTATATTTTCATCCATTTTAGTCCTGCACATCCAGCGACTGAATCTTTGTATAAGGCTCTGGCCTTTCAACTTTAAAATTACCTGGCTTGTTTTCTTCAAATTTGGTTTATGTTTCAAGTCTCAACTATCCATGGAGAAGTCCTACTTACATAGCTCATTGTTGTGCTTTCACTGAACTTGTGTGTTTAAGCTGGATAGGTTAAATGTTTTGGCCTCAGTTTGAAACTTCTTGTTATAGGTGGTTTGGAACTATCTGAGCCTGAGAATTTGTACTGGAACACATGCAGAAAAAGACTATTTTTCTTATGAGTACACCAAAGACTTTGCCAGTTCCACCCCAGCTGTCCAAAATGACACCAAGCATAGAAAATATCAGCCCCAGAGGAATTGTTCTTTGACGTTTATGGGCTGCTAAAGTGAGGTTAGACCAACCCTTTCTGTCCTGATCCTGTCAGGGAATTGCTGCAGAGGCACAGAGCACTTAATGTAGACTTAAATTGATGAAGAAGATGAATATGGATGAAAATAAGAATGTTGAAATTCCCCAGAATAAATTTTAGACAATTTATAAAGTCTAGAAGTTTGGGAAATTCCCTACTGCAAAACAATGAGTGGAAGGAAGAGAAATGGGCAGAGTGGCTACACAGGCTGGACATCATCTGGCAAGAGCTATTGCACTGAGATTTAAGTTCATTCAGGTGAACAGTTCCAAACAGCAACCTAGTTTAAAGAGATTCCAGAACAATCTACAGGACATTATACATTACTGAATAAAGTTATAAAACCAAAGCTGCAAATCAAGGAGGTAAGGCTTAAAGACTAACTCATGGCATTTTACACAGTAAGTGCGGCAGTTAATTTTTCAGGTCTCTCCATGAACACGAACAGCAGGGGCTACCTTGGATGCAGGCCTGTCGTCCATCAGGTGCTATACGTTGCTGCCTAGTTTTAAAGATCTTTTACTTCACTGGATATATGCATCACCTGAGTAGCCATTACAAAATGGAAGGAAGGATTAGTTGCTGTTTAGATCTTGTCTTAACTGCACACCACTCTTAGATATTATGTGTGCTAAGTAGCAATCTGAATATCTTTTGGCTATATGTTAGAAGTATATACATATACAGGTATAACATATATTGTGCATAAAACAGCAAGAAAAATTCTTCTTTGAGACCCCACAGCAAGGGAATGCGTTGCTGAACAGGACAGTAAACAGTAAGCTTTCCAAAGAAATGGAAATGTGTCAAGAAAAAAGCAAGATCAAAGGGGAAAAACACTACTATAGTTCTCATACATGCAGGCCAAAGACAGAGATAAACTGGAATTTAACTGAAAGTCTGAATAAAAAAAAAAAGGAGTCCTCAGAGCAGAGCTGCCTACTCTGTCTTTGTCTTGTGTTCAGCCTACTGAGGCTGTGATCTCAGAACTGCTGTTTTATCTGGATTTAAAAAAAAAATCTTTATACTGTTTCCATAACAAATTAACATTTTCAGCTTTGAAGAAAAAATAGTATAATTGTATTTATAATGATGTTGTTTGTACTATCTCAGACAGCTTTAAAATTATCAAAGTTGTGGTGAAATATAAGTAGATGCCTCAGATCATTACCATGCTACTGTCTAAAGATTACAAACTGACTCAAAATTATCCATAAAAATAGAAAAATACAGATTTTGAACTCATTCTTCTAAAGAACCATCTCAGCTCCTACAGGCTTCACTAAGGGCTTGATTGTGATATTCTTACCCATGTCAAGTGATATCTTAATACTTCATTCCAATGGGATAGCTCAAAGAACAAGGTACTATTCAGCTGGAGAAAGGTATTACAATCTAACCTTAAAAGCTGAGTGCTCTTAATGCCCAATAGCCTCAGGTTCATTGTGGTGAAAATTAATGCTTTCGAGGTGAATAATATTCATTGTTTTTCATAAACGATATTTTTGACCAAAAAAAAATCATCCAAGAAATTGCTTAACTTACATGCTAAATCCTCTTGGGGGAGAGAAGAATAGCTCCAGTTTCACTGCCTAAGTGTCTGTTCCATTTAAAGGATATTAGCTAGCCAAATGAAAAATGCATGAATCAATCAGCAACAAGGACCTTGATCGCCGAGTGAGACAATGCTGAGCTTTGAGATTTATGGTCTTGCTTCCAGAATCCCATTATTTGGAGGAACAACAACAATAACAATGGGAGATGACATCAGAATGGCGAGTGTTCTTCTTTTTCTTTCTTTTCCTGTTGATCACAAGATGCTGATTTCTGTGTCATTCACCCCTGTCAAATGAGTAAGGAAATGTTCAGGGCTTTAGAACATTACCACATGCACACTCACTTCAAAACAAAATGACAGTGTCTTGAATGGAAGGGCATTATTGCTGCTTGCATTTTGCTCTGCTAATTGATATATAATTATTTACTGCTTAATTTTCTCCTGTATTTGTTCTGCAGGCACAAGTCCTTTGGATTTTTGTGCACAGAGATGTATTTTGGGAAGTCTTAGCCCAGCAGCCCAGAGTAGACAAGGAATTCATTCTAACTGCTTGTGATTCTTGTTTTCTTTTTCCCTGGACTACCACGGAACATAGTAGAGTTGCCCCTTATATTTATGTTGTCTACAGTGGGTCAAGTTCCTTTAGGCCCTGCCTGACTACCAAGTCCAGATGACAAAAAACACTGAAAGGCAGAAAAGGTACAGGGACAGATTTACTTGCCTTTGGAGGCAGTAAGATGGCCCCAATTTAGCACTGTCTGGGCATGGGCACATTCTCACATTATGTGAGATTCTTGTGACCATACAGCTGTGCGGTGGCCTTTCCTATTGAGGCTGCAGCTGAATATCTTACTAATGAGAAGTAAATCCCATTTCAGTCTGCTAGGAAAAAAAGTATGTGGAAAATCAACAAAGCACAGATGGACCCGTTTCTGAAGTCCAGGCCCA
>JAVCKT010026829.1:0-48718 GCA_032273925.1 Rhynchotus rufescens | reverse complement strand
AACACACAATTATAATGAACAATGAATCGAGTACAGAGAGGTTTTCCCCATAGCAGGAGACTGGTAAATGTTGGAAGAACAAATCTTTATAATTATTGACACTTGTGCTGGAGCAATTCTGAGCCAAACTATTAAATTGCTCAACCACAGAGATGATTAACTTTTTTTTTTGGAATCTGGCTGCTTTTTCTTTGGGAAATAAAGGTGAGGTGGGAAATGGAGTTTGAGCCTAGATACTCCACAAAGAAAAGAACAAAGTTTTATTTTTAATTGCTGGGCTACAAGCAGGGGAGAAGGAAAGGGAGGAGAGAGGAATCCAGCACAGTATTTATGTGGTTATGAAAAAAGCTAAGTTGAAGTGAGATCCTTATAATGAGAATGGTAGGAACATGTTCAGGATTCTCAGAAACAGGCATTTACAGTAAAACATTATCTATGTAATTAGAATGTAAGCTAACAAGAAGAAAAAGCCAAGGCACATGTTGTGTAATCTTTAGAAATTTTCTTTACTCATTCTCCAGAAATAAGATATTAACTTAAAGAAAAAAAAGTCATTTCTGAGAAAAAAAACACAATTGCACCATTGTTAATGAGGATGAAAACAGCTTAGTTGACCCAATCACCTTTGGTTTCACACTAAATTCTGCCTTTACGGCTACACCTTGCTCCAATTGCAGCCTCCTCCCTTGCTGCCTCCAACCAGCCTGAGCTTTGCACCAGCTCCCACGTCCCAGCAGTGCGACCGGGTGCCCTTTGACGATGGCACCAGCCAAAGGAAACGGGGACAAGTTGGTGCCATGGGGCTGGGGCAAGAGAGACCCATGCCCAAGCTGGAGAGAAGAGCCACGATGGAGGAGACGGCGACAACCCCACGGAGCCAACGGATCCAGCTCCAACAGCATCACGCGCCGCCCGGGCTCCCTGTCACCGCGACGCCACACGTGCCAACAGCCGCGGGATCCAGCCCGGGCTCCATCCGGAGGCTCCATCCGGATGCCGGCCCCGTGGCGAGGAGCCAGGCGGCCAGGGCACACGCACCCAGCTAGCCCAGGCCATGGATCAGCTCACACGGGAGCCCCCGGCTCTGTCACATTTCAGCACTACGGATCTCTACCCAGATATAACAGATGGCAGAACTACAAGTCCAGCCTCCACTTCTGAAAGATAAATAGAGATTTGCAGCCTATGGTTTACCTCCCAAGCACACATTTCCCAAACATTGCTCCTCTACAGTATCTGAGCAAAATAAATATTGCAGCAAGATTTTGCTGTGCAAATTTAAAGACATTGCATTCAAAGAAGACCAAACAACAAAAACAAACTTACCACTGTCCCTTTCTGTTACCATCACAGCTAATAAAAGTAACATTTAAATATACACACACACACACCTGTTACTCCCAACTTGAAGTCCAGTTTCTGTTCTAAGTGAATTAGGACAGAACACTTGCAAGTGCGCTACCTCACACTTGCTAAAACCAGGTTCACAAACAGCAAATTCAAACAGACCGCGTTACGTGGGTCTTCAAAGCACCATCTTCCTCCTCCTCCTCCTTCCCCCATCGGGGTGGGTCTGCAGCACATAAACATTTTGCCCAACTGAGATGCTGCATTTTGTGACTGCTGAAATGCAAAATCCGCCTGTAGCAGCCACATCACAACAGCTTCCCACTGCTGCCCTACTCCTGCCTTGCAGCATCGTGCCGATGGGCACTTGCTGGGCAGCTTGGATGCAACCAACAACTGTCCTACAATTTTGGTCCCTTGATGGAAAGTCAAGGAGCTAGTTCAGATATCTCCTGTTCCACATTCAAGATAACTGGCTGAATTAATTACCAAAATAAAATCTCACTGTGTGTAGTCTACATCATCCCGAGCAGATACGACGAGAAGGACAGGAGATCCAATGCAAATTAAGCACTTGAGACAATGCCCAAGTCCAGGAAAATCAGCCAGAAAACTTCTATTAGCTTTCATTCTCTTTGTACAGGCCAAACTCAGCCAGGCATTTAAATATGCACTTTGCAGCATCAATTCATGCTCTGAAAGAGACCTGATATCCATCCAAGAGCAGCTTACGTGCAATTTGAGAAGAGAAAGTGGAAAGAAAAAAAATGTACGGGGCTATTAGTACCTTTAAAGAGAGGATAGCTCAAAGTATCCAGTGCATTGCCCCTGAAACATTAATATAGCAAAGCACCCAACTACTGTATGTTTTAAGCAAACTAGAGATGCACTGCTTGGAAGAATAAACATTCATACACTCTGCAATCTAATTTTATACAGCAACAAAAATGTACAATAAATTTCACAGTCCTATTGATCCTAATAACATTGGCACTGCCCCAGCAATCGATTTAGTCATTTGATCAGTTGGAGAAGGGAATGGGGAGTATAATATTTTAGTGGACTTCATAAATTCAAACTCTCAGCTTTCAGGTCCAACCAATAATACAATAAACCATAGGGATCATAAATGGAACAACTGAAGTTTTGTAATTACAACACGGTTTACAATGTAATAATTTAGCACGTGGCAGGCAGCTCTGATTCATGCAGGATGCAGAGTGACAGCTTGTTCCTCATCAGAGCTGCAGCCACAGGGTCCGGGTCAATCCTGGGGTTGCAATCAGGTTTGGGATCCCATCTTCCCCACAAGATGAACAAGTGCTTGGGATTGTCCGAATTGGAAGTTATTTGAAAAAGAAAAAAATGAAGCAGATCCATCGCACATCTTCATTTCACAGATTTTTGGACCACAGTGGTTGCACATTCAAGCTATAGGGCACAAAACGACTACTTGGGTATGACACCAAGGACACCGACTACCTGTAGGTGGGAACCTCAGGACAGGGCTCAGCAACACGCTGGCATTAGCTGTCACTTCTGAAAAGGTGCTCCCCTTTTATTCATCTTAATTTCTAAGTATTTCTTTCTTTAAGAAAAAAAAAAAAGCCACTTCTCTTGAGTTTCATCAGAAACGACTTGGATGATCTTCTGTTAAAAGAATGACTTTTATCCTCATTCAAATACATATTGTATTGGCTTAGAAACATCAAAGAGGCAATGTCTTTACATATTCTATTCCTTAGAAAAGAAAAGGAGTTCTCTCTTTATTAACATTGGTAATGTTGAATCTTATAATGAAAAATGCACAAAAGCAATATTTTTGATGAATAGGTAATAGAACAGCACCGAGTAAGAGGGTATTAATTTCTTTCCTCCCAAAGACTCCCTCGGATAACACATCAGGAGGGTTTCAAATGGCAACGAAGCCACGAGCAAGATGAGGCCGGGGGTCTCCCGCTCCCCTGCTTGCTGCCCAGTAAGTCCATTGACCTGGAGAACCACGCACGGTTCAAGCGCATCCATCAGCATCCAACTGCCCCATTCCTGGTGCATCCCAGCAGGAGGCCTTTTCTGGGCCAAGGGTACTTTGTGGGAGACAGATAATGCTCTTGGACCACACCAGTGAGCAACCATCACCATGCGCAATTATTTGAAATACCAACAAGCGTCATGTGACAACTAACATTTTTGCACCCATGAATATACATATAAAACTATATGTATATACACATATTTTTTTCTTTTTATTTATTTTTAAATGGTTACACCAGCTAGTGACCCGCACAGAGAGCGTGGGCAGCATTTCTGGCGCAGGGCGGACACGTCGCCTTTTCCGGTCCTCGACGCGTCGGGCACAATAGGGGCTTTGTGGCCCTCCCCAGTGAACCTAGTTAGGCACTTGGGTTGGGGACATTCCTTTGGCTCTTTGTCATCTCGCCCCATTGTCTTTGGGCCGCTCGGATAATGCAATTAGGGGGTCATATAAACAGTCAGAGTGGAAAACAAAAAGGGAAAAAGGCAACAAAGTTTAAAAATAAATCAGGCGTGACATTCTCCTACGTTTTTCCATATTTAATTATAGTCAATAGAAATTAATAAAACCTAATATTCATTGGGGAAAAGAATCGTTTCCATTGTATTTAAAGGGACTGCAGTCAAGATGCATTGAATGGCTCTCACCAGAAGACAGGCTGGTATCTACAATAAAGTTGAGTCTCATATCTCAAAAATACATTCATCTGCGATACTACCAAAAAAGAACTACTTCAATTTTTTTCATTAGGTTTTAAAATTAAAAATTAAAAAACCCCCACTTTGTATGAAAAAAATAAGATAATGTCTCCACTTTCTTTGCTTGACTACCTTCACACAACACAAGAGTCTTTATCTGGGAATGACATCTTGCCAAATGAACTAGATTCCTTCCCAAGTCTTCCCTTTTCCTCCACTTATTTTTATAATGGATCCTTCCATTATAAAACAGGAACATTTCATTCCTATTTCATAGGAACAAACATCTTGAAAAATGAAGATGTTCTCAAAACAGAGATTGTATGGGAGAGCAATCTTTCAGATCGTATCTGAAAGAGGCAGATGAAGGGCAAAGTATATGACTAAAAAACAATCTTAAAAACCAGAGAACCTGAGTATATTTTTAAGGGGCCCTGATGGGAGAAGGTACCATTGCTACCTTCATCCTCAGGAATCTCCTGCTCTCATTCCATGGGCTTTTCCAGGGCCTTGAACATTCATAAACATTTCTTGAACATTTCTTCTTCTGGAAGCTGCTTCTCAGACATGACCCATCCAAACCTACCAGACAACTTCTCACACTAGCCGTATTTTAAATCCCTTGCAAAAGCAATTCCACCACCCTGTCCCGTTAATTTATGTACCTTTGGCCCATCCTCCTCCTTTTTTTCCCTTTTCTCTGACTCTGCAGTAAGCACAACCCACAGCAATGACTTTTTTCTTCTCAATGCTTGGAGCTTGGCTCCTACGGGTACCTACCTCGGATAAATAACGAGACAACAATTTAATCTGCGCTCAGTCACTGTGATCTATGGAATAGTAATGCCTTGTTTGAAGTCTGGTATTACATTTGGAAACAGCAAACAAGAAGCTAATTATTTTTTGTGTTTGTATCTGTCACTCTTTCCTATGGATTGAGCCAGCGTCTCAGCCTGCTAACTTGGAGCTTCAGAGAAGCAAGAGACCAACAGAGTTGAACTGCGTTGGATGAAGGGGGAGTTGAGTAAAGGGAACAACATAAATCCAGATGTCTACAACATCTGACACGGTGGCTCAGGACAAGGACACGACACAAGTTGCACTGTGAAACACTGGCATTTGGGTGATTATGGAGTTCAAAAGATGTCCCCAGTCAATCAAACAGGAATTAACAAATAAAGTACAAGCTGCGTGGGGTTATGCAAGAGAGAAAATGAGAGAAGAAAAGAGAACTGGGATTAAGAGCCTGCTCTCAGCTTCAGGAGGCTCCCAGGGCTTTTAACAGCTACTGTAACTTTTGCATGTGAATGAACACTTCAGAGATGGGAAGAGAAAAGCAGAGGAAATAAAAAAAATAAAATACAAAAAGAAAGAACACGGACACACAGCAGAGATGCCCGGCCTGAGCTGGGGTGGGTGCAGAACGTGACCCTAACCCAACCTGAGGAAGTCCCAGCAGCTCATGGCTACCACTCACGTGTTGTCACTGCTCTCTCTTCTCCACTTTGCTAAAGAACAGGTTTAGTTTCCAGCCACCACTCTCCCACATCCAGAGAAAATAAAAGTATTTTTGCAGCGTGCCTCACCTCCAAGCACAGAGACAACCACTGAGACGTCCAAAAGAGAGACTCACTTCACACGTCGGAAAACTCTCCTTGAAGCCTTCGACCTCCTGAACTCCCCGCTCAGCAGCACTTCCCCGTGCCTCCGTTATCTCCCCTTTATTCACACGCGAGGAATGTCTCCTATCAGTGCAGCGCTCCCGAGGTCCCGAGTTAGGCTGGGTTGTTATCCAAAATACCACACTGTCATCAACAACTTCAAGCAACAACAAATTCAGGACCGCTTTGCCCTTTGGTTTTAGTCCAAGTTAAATTCCTAGCTCCCAGAGCTTCTGACTAGAAACCAAGAGCTGTGTAATTTGGACTTGACTCCCAGATTAGGACCTTAGGGAAACATTCTCTCCCCACATTGGGATAACGGCACAAGGGTCCCCAGCACAGTCTTATCCCCAGGGATCTCTACTCCGGGAGATTCCACACCCATTTCCCTCCTCTCAGAAGTTGTGTGTCTTTCCCCATCACCAGGGCAAAATAAGACACATCCCTACAGAGCCAGGAGCATCATCGTGACCGGCACCTTTGCAGTTCATCACACGCAAGGGAAAACCTTGCCATCATATTAACTTACAGCACCTCCACAACCACTCGCCACAGCCAGCAAAAGACGACTCGTAAGAAATTACTTTGGGACACAAAAAAAATTGCTGCTTTGGCTCTGATAATTTCTGAACTCGCCCTCTCCGTGGCGGGAGCAGCAGCAGCGTCGGGCCCAGCGCAGCCGCACACAGGGGGCAAACATGCATAATACATATGGGTCAAGTTTGATTGCTTAGGAAGGAGGCAATAATGCCGGACTAATTATTTTCCTGACCTGATGGGTAATATTTTATTTAACTCTACCCTGGGGAGTCTAAACTAGCTGGCGGGAAAGAGGAATGTATTCTCAAAGGGACCGTGCAAGTTTATGCAGCACCTTTGATTTTGCATACACCCGATGATTGAGATAATTTCAAAATATTATTTATTCATTATGTTTTTATTTGGGCTTCGGATGCAGAGGTTCAATTTTCCTATTTCTCCTCCCCATGCCTAATATTTGTTACAGTTGCATTTTTCAAACCGTTTACTGTCTGGAGGGTAAGTAGAGTGACACTGCTCATAATGTGCAAATAAATGTGAAATAAGCTAGTCAGCTCAAGTGGAATGAATTACTGTCACTGGTAAAATAAGGCAAGAGGGAACGGCTGCCTTGGGAACTAAAAAAGACTCTAGCAGGTACTGCTATTGAGCGACTGGAATAACACTTACTATGATTTATCAAAGACCACTTGAAAGCACTTCTGAGGCATTAAATAGGCATGAAAAGAGGCTTTAGTGGCAGCGGGACTGTGCCAGAACTGAGTGATTAGGAGACTCAGAAGCTTGACCCTAACACGCAGCCCAGGAACAAGTGGCACCAGGAATCTTCAAAGGCTCGCGGAAGAGAGCGCAGAAAACGGCTGGT
The DNA here is from genome assembly GCA_032273925.1 of Rhynchotus rufescens. Lineage (NCBI taxonomy): Eukaryota > Metazoa > Chordata > Aves > Tinamiformes > Tinamidae > Rhynchotus > Rhynchotus rufescens. Next base: position 41,572 of record JAVCKT010026829.1, on the reverse strand, counting down.
TTTGAAGAGCAGAAGAGATGGCCACAAAGCTGCTGGGGCTCCGTTTGGGAAAGCCAGCACCGAAAGCAGGGGGAGAAGAGGAGCTCTCCCTCTTGGTCCTCAGCTCTACCCTTACCTAGAGACACTACAGACAGGAGAAACTGCTAAATAGAGAGGAATTGTACAGCGCGTCGGGCGAGCGCCGTTCTTCTCCTTTAGGGCTGTCTAATAAACTGCGTTTCACCACTCAACTTTATGATTTTGTGCGAAGAAATAGACATCTCTCCCCGCTTCTCGGCAGGGATTTAATAGCAATGAGCTACAAAGTGATCTCCCGTCACTAAGACTTCATTATTTTCACAAAATATACTACTGTCATTTACCTGCACATTACAAAGTATTACCATAAAACAAGTCCCTTCAAGTCATTAGTGTGAATTAGTGAAGTTCCACTGGCTCTCTAACGACAACTGTTGCTGTTATGGGTCTTTCAAGAGACAGAAATCCTGCCATTGTGCCTGAAAAGAATAAAATAATCAAATAATGCTCAAAAAAATATCCAGAACCAATAGCGACACTGCAAGTGCCAGGGTCAGAGCCTTTCCCTTGCGTACACGAAGCTCTGCATTGAGCTTGGGAAACGCAGAACGGCCAGAGCTCTGTCCTAAAAGAGTCTTGTTTCTTCAGCTGGCTTCCCAGGGAACTGTCGCTCAGGAAATATATGGCACGAGTCGTATATTTGCTTGTGCACAGACAGAACATGGTGAGGACACAGAGAAAGCAGCAAGGACCTACTAACTCTCCTTGAAAAGCAGCTGAACCTCCAAAGCCCTCTAGATACTCTACGGGTACTTCTGGCAGTGTGTTTTGTTTTCATTTAAAAATATATCTAGTGCATCATTAAAGAAAAAGCCCAAACGTGTCCTTCCCCTGAAGCACCAGCGGAGCTGCCAGACTTTTGACAAAAGCAATTAGAGCAGAAATCTCTGTTCCTTTCAAGCAGGGGCTCCAAGCTCTCCAGGTTGCCAACTACCTGTAGCTGGCCATAATTTTCCAGGAATGCTTTCAGTTCGAGAGGACTGTTCCTGCAGCAGGATGACCCACTTCAGCAGCCTGCAGAACAGCCCACAGGAAAGAAACTCCTTCCTGAGCCTTTCTTCCCCTGGCACTTGCTTTGACACTACAAGGAAGCTCAAGGCCTTGCTGGTGCTGCTGGACTCCGAAACTGCTTTAAAACACCACATGTCTGCTAATAGAAACATCTGAAAATGTCACCATTTCCCTGACGACAACTGTGCTTTTGAAGAGGCAATCACATCGCTCACTGAGAAGTTAACCCAGAACAGGTAAATTAGTTGTAGCCACCACCGACAGCGCCAGGTAAGAGGAGCTTCACAAGGCGCACAGCTTTAGTTACAACAGCGCTGGAGAAGTCCCCGGGGACTCAGAACAATGAACCTGTAATTTAGCCAGTCAGTCAGAAAAGAGCCACAAAACAGATGCACAGAGACACTTCTCTGGGCACGGCGTGCTGTATATTTTATGAAGGGAGCACTCGCTGCCTGCCCTCCCTTCCCTGCACGGCCAGCCTGAGCAAAACAACGCAAATGCTAACAAAAAACAAGGAAAACGGAGACCATCTTCATGGCATCGCTCAGATCATATAATAAACACAATCCTCCATGCAATTACCTATTTTCAGAGAAAACCTGTGCTTTCCAAACACTGAAAATACCAAAACCTGTTCTACTGCTCCAGGGGAAGGTTCAACCAGCAGAACCAAACGCACAGAGTGGCACCTTTGAGGTCTGCACCTTGCCATGATTCCCTTCGAGAGCACAGGGCTAATCTGTAACACACGAGGTGCTTGGGATGGAGCCACCCACCGCTCTGCTCCTCATCCTCCCAAAAGGCAACACTACCAGCAGCATGCACAGATCCTATGGGATGCATCGATAAGGATTAGCCAGAAGATGCATAGGTGGACATCCTCACTCCCAGGCCTCCATCCAGGTTGATTGGATTGGCTTCGTGGAGCAGGAACGGACACTGGAAGGAGTCTGTGCTGGTGAGACGAACTGGACATGACCGCTTAGAAAAGCCTGTAATCAGATCGCTAACATTGGTCTAACCTTGCCGACCCCTGGCCAAAACACTAATGACTCCAACTGAAAAGGTTTCAGTCCAAGAAGAAATAGGACAGAAAATACCAGGAGCAGGGAATTAAGTGTTACTCAGCCATCATTTTGAGTCCTTTCTTGACAAGGGTGAACTATATAAAAGTAAATTTGGTGCCAGCCATAGAAAAGCTTGGTCCAAAGAAAAGAATATTGTGCATGGTGGAAAAGGGGATTTTCCCTGAGCGTACTTCATAGGCTCGGTCATCATATTGCCACAGACTTGGAGTACAGTATGGCAGAATTGGCACAAGATAGTAGCAACAATCAAAAAAATATGGTTCATTGAAACAAATCTCACTTTCCTCCCTCTTAAGCAACTATAACTCACATGTCTTAGCATAGTTGGAAAGCTAAAGCACTTCTTGAATGAACACTTGAAAAAGAGATACAATAAATTCATGAAATGGAATATAAATTCACATGTGTTCCAAAGCCCGCTTGTAAGTGTGGTGGATCCAGACCCAACCTGAGCTAGCCCTGCAGTACCCAGTAAAACCTGTATCAGACGTGACTAGACTGATCCTTACAAACAGATGCTTATTCCCACCTCTAAGCCACCATCAACACAATCCACCACCACTGTTAATACACTATGTAGACTTAAAATCATGGGTACAGCGGGCAAGTAGAGGTAATAATTAATGCTAATAAATAATAGAGTACAATTAGAGCTTAAATAAGAAGAAAAGAGAGGACCAAGACACTCATTGTAACTGCAGCTTCTTTCCCTCGCTGGCATTGACAGGACACGTTGCTCCCATGGATGCACAGCAGTCAGGTGCCAGGATGGACATGGAGGTGCCCTCCCTGGAGCTGCTGCTCATGGATGGCAGCATTTGGGATAGGAAGTCCTAAGAGAAGGAGAGGAGCAAAGTATCATTCTTCTCAGGAAGCGGATCCATCACTCTTGGGGTTTGGTTGGGTACCACATCTTCCCCCACTCCCTTTCAGGGGCAGTTTTCTGCGTTGCATTCAGCTCATATTCATCCATAGTTTGGGGACGATTTTGTTTCTTCGGCTTGCTTGATAGTTTTGGAGAATTTCCTATTCGCTGCACTTTCCTCACTTAGCTCCTAGGGCAGTACACACTGCTGCCACGTCTGACCTCCGCAAGGGAAAAACAAGTTATTTTTTATTAAGCTGATAAATCAAGTATGCTCAAATATGAGAGGCATATTTGGTTGTGCTGTCAACAGCATCTCTGCTGGGAAATCTAAAGGACCAAATGCAAGTTCTCTCCTCCCGAGCTAAAGCTAAAATCCCTCTTTCCTGTTTGCTATATATTTCACACGGAGCAACTAAAGCGCTCTCCCTAGGCACACTTTAGAGTCCTGCATGATAACTGGAGGATGAGGAAAGAGAAAAAGTCATCAGAAAAGCAGCAGTCTCCAGCACGCGTAGAGGAGAAGATCCACCAGAAGACCCCTAACACAAGTTGAGGTCACCATGGCCTCAGCAAACCACCACATACTCTGCTTTCCACCAGCACTTGGGCAATGCCCAACAACACAACGGCTCCCAGATCCATGGCAAAGCCAACCCCGCCGGACTCTCCCTCTCAAACCTGTCCAGATGCAACGTGAGAGTCGGTACGTCACCATTAAGGAGATTTTAATGGGCTTTGCAGACATGTGATACTATTTATAATCAGCCCTCCTAGACTGTTGTTTGCATACCCCTCCCTGATGCAGTTTCCCTTGAAGAGAGTTGCTACACAATCATTACAAATTGATTGCAAAAGAGCTAACAATCATGATTAAATCATTAAATTCTTGTCTACGCTTCAGAGAGCGGAGAGAAAATTAACTTCCCACCAACCTAATTTTTTCCTGAACATGAAATAATGATTTTCTGCCCGTCTAATTACAAAGCCAACATCTGATCAAGCCGGCATCCAGAGGGGATTATCACATGCACAAGTATTAGACCTCATTACCAGCTTGAGTGCAAAATTATTACATCTTGTAATTGGATGGTGAGATTTATATACAGATCGGCCCGGTTTCTGTAAGATTGTAATTACAAGCTTCGTTGGTTAGCTACTTATCACTCAGCACAGAAGAGAGGAAAATAAGCAACAGAAAAAGCATTTCATTAACCCATAACCCTATCAAGGGAGAACCACTGTAACATCCATGTCTGCATTAGGGAGAACAGCTAAATTCACAGATGAAACAATTTATTATACTCTTTGCAAATGGGATTTCATTTTGTTTAACCCCTAATGAACTATTTTGGTAAACTGTATAAGCAAACCATCCATTTTATAGACAACTAGGTTCAATATAGTAATTATAAGGGGTAACTGACTGAAATAAATACTCATCTGCTTAGGGGCAAGGTTATTTGATATACAATTGCACATAGATCTGCACATTCACAATAGGCAGAGTAAATAGGGAGCTTGCCTTGGCTCGTTACAGAGGCTAGAAACCCCCTCGCATAAAAACGGAACTGGGAGAGCACGAGAAACGCTGCTGGTGAGAGCAAGACGTAGCCACGTGCATGCACACCCCACCAGAAGATCATCGGGGGCTGCAAGGGCAGGTTCTGCTTGAAGAGCAATTACAAACACAGGGATAACCTGTGTTTGCCAGCGGTCACACAGGAGGGACACACACGGGGAAAACATATGTGATCCCCAATCAAATGGTAGTCATTTTAATTAGGTTTCCAGACCTTTTAAAAGAAGTGATAGAAATAGCAAACTGAAAGAGTAAGCCAATATTATAGACATATTGTGCCCACATTGGGCTCCACTACCGCTTTGCAGCTCTGGAGGCACCAGAACCATGGATGTTTTTGCAGCAACTTCAGGGGCTCCTCTGCACATGCCCTGAGCTCTCTGGACATTTATTAAGGCACTCATTTGCAGCTCCCATGATCACAAAACTCTTAAAATTCTCTTCTTTCTCTCTTTCCTCATCACCACGGCATGCCCAAGCAGGAACACTCAGTCTAAATACTCTTTGCAAACATCTAGTGTGTAACAAAACCATGGCATTCAGCACAGAGCCACTATGGCAACTTAGGGGAGCTGGTCCATTCTTCCTCCTTATACATGGTGAACATTCAAGACAGCAAACCCTCCTGCTGCACTGAACAAGGAGCTATTTATTTCAACAGCAGATAAGCAACGAAACAGAAACTGAACACAGGGGCAAAAGAGAGGACGCTTACATCATCTGAGAGTACTTGGCACCACAAAACCTTGCAGGAAGATTTTTTTAGGAGTCCGTGGCAATTTTGCATCACAATGCAGCAATGCAGAGACACAAAATGACCCAGGTTAAATTGCCAGTGCAATATTTTCAAATTCAGTTCCACTTTGGGAAGCAAGTTTAACTTCAAGGAACATTTTTAACCACAAACCTAACTACAACACATTTTTATTCTCAAGTCAGCCATTAAATGTGCATTGATTGGTGCAGGGTCTACTCATAACCACACATCAAAATTATCTACAGAGAAGAATGATCCTCTTACTATTATTTTAGTTGTACCACTCGAAGTTTCCAGTTGGGATCCTTACTATTCCAAATGCTCTAACAGAGATAACAGCAACTATCTACTCCAAAGTGCCTGCAATCTGAAGGACAAGAAACAACGTGATGTACCAGGAATTGATATAAGAGAATGAGAGAGAACGGCTACCCTGAGGGGTTCTCAGCTCCACAATTCTTCTCAACACAAGCTGTTTCCCTGCCAGATCCTTTCTTTGTTATTACCCTCAGCCTGTATATTAAATATCTCTATATCCTTCTAAACCTTGTTTTGCCTTTTTTACCCTTATCCATTTCTACCTCTCAGAAAGCCAGAACAGACACATACACACAAAGAATTCAAGCACTTCCTGCAATACTGAAAAACACTGAAGTTGTAGTCATAGAGCGACTCCAGCGGGGCATCCATCCATAACAGTGTCCCATCAAACACAAGAGTAGGTGCCAGGAGGCTTCCAAAGTGATCCCCTAGACAGCATAGACCAGAACATCAAGGTATAAGAACAGTCCCATAGGATAAAACATACAAACTAGGTTTATAAACAGGTATGACAAAATAGATTATTTTAGGGTTATCCCAAATAATCTCTCCCTTTTTTTTTTTTTTTCCTAACTACACTCATACTTTAGGTCTTTTCTGCACACAAGGACAGCTTCCAGGGTATTCGCAGGTCCAATGACTATGTACACAAGATAGGTTTTTCTTTCTTTGGCAGATTTTACATGTATTATTTAAGTTACACTGAGGTCATGTCCTAGCCTCAGTGGTTTTTCCCCATTTATCACTAGTTATTAGTTGTACTGTAGCAGCACTGAGTGGTCCAGCCTGGGCCTGGATCCTGGTCGGATAAACACTGAGCAGTCAGAGCCAAGATGAAGGGTCTCAGGGAAGGAAGATCCCTCAGATGATGGGACCCAGAACCCCGCAATTTTCTATAAGGAAATTAAACCAGACAATAGAAACGCAGAAGCACTCTCTGTTGGGAAGTATGCTATCTCTACAGGAAGGCACCAAGACCATTACGAGCATGATTAGTTGGGTTTTTCATTGCCCAGAACAGCAGTCGGGATAGAAAAACAGGTGAATCCAGTGAATCTTCGGCAGCATTTGATTTATATGCCTTTAAATTTTAGGAGCAGGAAGGAATGAAAGCACTTTTGCTTTAATCTGTGAAACAAAACAGCCTATTTGAAATTTTTTGTCGCTCTTATTTCTGCGGCCAAGCCCAAGGCAGGAGCTCGTTTGCTTTCCCTTCACTGGAGTCTCAGAAATGCCCAAGGAAGCCACGAACTGCCGAGGCTCTCGGTACCGCACCAAAGCAGCCTGCCTACGGGGCCCTTGCTTCAAGTTACACATTTGCAGCCCACAAAGTCTCATTTTCATGCCAGAAAGCTCAGGTGGCAGTGGCATGTGTGTAAAATCCTCCTGCTTTAGCATATACCCATTTTCTTCTTCAAAATAGTTCAGAAAATAAATCCATCTGTCTTGTAAGTTTTCTTATAACATTTTGGCATGTGTTTTGGATGATGTGAATAATTTTGAGCAAACCTGGTGCTCGTGTGTCACGCTAAACCCCAACCCGGACCAAAGCAAGCGTCTCCCTTGCTTTGGCAGTCATGGAGACGTCCAAGCTTTCCAACAATATTGAGCCCCAATCGGAAAATGTGAGAGACTGTAAGGCAGGTCAAAGCAATGGTGGCCTTCCCCAGCTTCCTCCAGGTCACCTGGAAAAGTGGCAGTGAAATCAGGCTCCAGTGAAGCTCCACGGGAGCAAGAAGTGTCCCCAACACAGGGCCTTGTTTGGGGCATGGGGAAGAAGCCATGCCTGGCTCTTCAAGCAGTCAGGCCTAGCACCAGGCAGCAAGAACAAGCCTTGGCCCAAGCCATCCCATGGCCTGTGCCCCTTCTCCAATGCAAAGGAGGGAGGAAAAAAAAAAAACAGAAAAGTATGGAAAACAGGAGGGCCTCTGTGCAGCGCGGTGATTAAACGCCATTACAACTTTCCCCCTTCTGCATAGCGCGGCAGGCAATCAATACGGGCTTACATTTTCTGAGACAAGGAGTTAACTTGTTCAATTACGGCACAGACAGCTCTATTCTTTCGTAACAAGCGAGCCGGGCAGGGAAATCGATGCCGACAGCCCCGCGCGCCGCGGCTAATTCCGCATTAGGCTCCGCCAATGGGGCGGCGCCGGGTAATGGAGTTGTTGTTGTTGGCGGCGCGCTCGGGCGAGCCGCGATCGATGGCGCGGGGACGCCCCGGGCACGGCCGCGCTAGGCCTCGGCGGCGGCCTAGGCCACCGCTGCCTCCCGGCGCTTCTTAGATGTGAATTCACGGGATCTTCCCATCGTGGCAACGTCCGGGATGCGGCCAGGCAGCATCCTGATGTTCTTCTTCATCCAGTTCATCCAGTCTTTTTGTGTATTCCACCAGGATGCTTTGAGAGAAGCCACGAGGCCATATGGGCATGGTGGCTTCTCTCCGAAATTTGCCCTTATAGGGAAAATTGAGGGTCTAATCTCGCACAAATGACCCACGCAGCCCATGGGGGCTTTCCTGGGCCTGTGCTTTCATGAAGATTTAAGCGACCGTTGGATTGGGTCTCAAGCCCAAGCCTGTCCTTACACCTGAGGACCAAAGACATCTACTGCTTTCAAGATAATCTGTACTGGGTATTTAACCACATTAAAAATAAGAGAGAAGAGAGAGAAACCACAACATAACATGGTAGCCTCAACAGGACCATCAGTTTTCACTCTTGACAGTCCCGTGCATGGTTTTTGATCACTCTCCTCAACTTCCGAGCCTTCAAAGGACAAATTCTTGTTAACACCACAGTACCTTTTAACATATTGCAACCTTTAGAGTGGGTTACCAACATTAGCCTTATTTCATTATCTATCGTGTGCAAATTTGCAGCCAATTAATTAATTGGCATCAATACACTAAACAAGGCACTGCTGTGACCACTCATTTACATGCTGGTTTCATTATCAACATGCATCACTCTTAACAGGTCAACATGCAAGACACTACAGGTCTACATGGCTCCTAAATAAGGTGGCCTAAAAAAATACCTTAAAAGTGACTATACGCTTACAACGTCAGAAAACACACTGTCAGATGTGCAACACCTCCATCCATTGCAGATGCCAAGCAAGCATTATTCCCATCTCTAATGTGTGAAAATACTGCAAAGAACATAACATAATGTGCATGGAAATATCTGCAAAATATTACTGAGTGAGGTTTCCAAATTACAGGCTTTGAGCTAAATAGCATATAGATTGCAAAAGAAAAAAAAAAAAAAAAGCTATTCCTTATGCTCTTAAATGCAGGACAGCCTAATGGCTAAGCAAGGTATGCACTTCACAAGGAACATGGAAGACAGATCAGCAGACTCTTATCTGTCCTCATGTATTCTGGAGTAAGAGTAAATCAATGTATATTAGCTGGGAGCTACTGGCAGCAGCCAGACTCTGAAAGTCTCTCCAGGTGCACTGGTAGGCATAAGTAAGAAATATGTGCATTTCTCAGGAAGGGATAAATGGCTCTAACTTGTCCTCAGAGAGCCCTCCTATGTATCAGCATTACTATTCTCTTGATAGATGCTCGTTTCTTACAGTAGAGAGTCATAAATACGGACTAACTTTTATATCATAGCTCCCAAGTGACTATCATTTTAAATTCTGAATCACTGGAGCTCTTCAAAACCTAGTTAAATTAATAGAAGGGTGAAACAAGATTGTTTCAAATCCTACCAACTTGTAGATGTGGCATACTACACATGTGGTCCCGCCACCCTCTGCTCTATGATGTTCTGTCAATTTGGAAAATACACCCAGCTTTTTGGAAAAGGGCTGCATCTTCAAATTAAGTCGAGTCACCAAAAACTAGCCAGCAAATGGCTGGACTGAGACCACGTGGAATAGTTCAGTTTTCTGAGGGCAAAAGAGAGCAGTACTGGTTAAAATTCACCTCCCATGACACCTCAAGAGTACCTCAAGGAGCAGAAAGCAGGGACTCAAGCCTCAGTGCTCCAAAGTTTCAAGTAAATACAGTTGGGACCATGGGTGCGGAGAAGCCTCTGTGTGTTCTCTTGTCCCTTTATAAAATAAGGATGATAATTACCCTCTTTACATTTAGTTCTCTTAAAAATTGGCTTTACATTCACTCCCAACGACACCTGCTGCGATTCTTGCAACCAAAGCAACAACTGATGCATTTCTATAATTACATGCAATAAAAAAACATTACAGGGAAGCATTATCTTCACACCTCTCACTATGGGTGCTGGGGATAAATATTTCCAACAGGCAGCTATTCCATTTAACAGCTACTAAATCCTCAGATATATTTATTAAAAGCCACCAAGCAATTCATGTTTAATTACTTCATAAAAGAAACAGAAGCAGTAGTGGAGGAAGAGTTAAATACTATACTAAAAGGAAGAAGCTACAACTAATCACAATTAAGAGGAAGTCCCAGGCTATTTAAATGCTACAATCCAATTATATCAGGTAAAATGAATTACTCCTTTAATGCTGACTTTATATGAAGATACCTTCTTATTGCTCTCATTAATAATCATCAGACATCATTTTAGCCCATATTGGCTGCAATAACATTTCTATTAGCATCATGGTGTAGCAAGGCTGACAATTAAAATAAAAAATAAATCAAACCCAGAACTGAATAAATGTAATTATAGTTCAGAAAAGAGCTTTTATGACTATTTGATTAGTCAACCGAACAGTACTTATCTTTTAAATCTTAAACTTGAGTTAAATGAAATTTCAGCCTTATTAGAGTAGTCCCTGAGAATCAGGGATATAGGTGGCAGATGTGTCCAAGAGTTATTTGGCTGTTGCAGAACTGTTATGTAGTAGGTTACCTTAAAAGAACCAAGTAAAATGGACTTAATGGGGCTGGGGACTGTCAGATCATGCACATTACAGGAGGCATTTATTAAAAATGTGGCTACCAAACACATAAGCAGTCGGGCTTCCACTCTCCTCCTGCCCTGGGCTGTATGCGCTGTTTTCTGCCTCCAAGATCTTATCATGGAAAAACATCAAGTGCTAAATAATGTGTCCCAAACCACCACATTATTACGAATATTGGAGCCGCCTAGCCCACCCAGAGACACCTACCGTATGCAACAGCCAGAGCAATAAAATTCCTGGCTTCTAAGATTTCCATAGGGTGTAAATAAGTACCCAGTATTTGTGGCACAGAGCGACTAGGTGCAATTTACAGCAGATATTGGCTCATTTTGGGCAGAACAAAGTGCATTGACAGGGAGCCAAGAATGAGTCTTCCACAAAGGTGAGAATTTATTTCTGGGCAAAGAGCAACCGACTGTGGTGGTTTCCTCAACTGGTACAGGGAACACTGCCAGCCCCAATCATGCTCTAAGGGATATGCCACGGTTTGGAAACTTATAAAACAAATATTTGATCAAATATACATCATTATCAAGTTCTCCCCAGGAAAATGCACAATTTTTACTTCCAGCCTTGAATGTTTGATGCTGAGAATTCGAGTGCAACTCATTTACACAACAAAACATGCAGGGCTATTCTTTTCTTTTCCCTTTTTAAGTGGGGGAAGAAAGGTATTTTGATAAGAGCTCCTATATATTCAAATTTTGCCTCCTACACTGAAAGCTCATATTTTAAACTCCTTCTAAACTTCAAAAGATCCATCGTTTAAGCTACACACTTCGAAATCAAATCCCTACTACCACAGAAGATCATCACGACAATTACATTTTCATATTCTCATATCTTATACCAATACAACGTTACTAAAAATCACATTTGAAAGCAAAGATCTTCTCTCCCCTAGGAACAAAAGTAACAGTAACCGCAGTTGTAGAAAGACTTACAATTTTCTTTGCTGAAAAACTACCAGGCAACAAAAAATGATTTAAAACCCAACTATAAAAGTTCCACCTTAACTCTAGTTTCAGGCAATTAAAGTACAATTTGGTATAAGCAGATATCATAATATTCTCATATAAAAAAATAGATGGGAAAGAAATTTATGAGATAAATTGTTTACAGCCTGTAAAGTCACCCTATTCCCACTAATCTTTCAGTAGAAGTTGGGCATCAGATCCAGCATTTCTCCAGCACTTTCTAACAGCCCTTCTTTGGTTGTGAGGTGGAGCAGCAAGAGGCACGGATGCGCCGAGTTACTCATCGCATCAAAACCAACTGGCTTTAGAATGAAAATTCAAGTGGAGACATCTGTACAGCAGAAAGATGACATGCGTATCCAAACTAAAAATTCTAGATTCAGAGCTGTCTCTGGACAGCAGGTCCTTTCCAGAAGCCTCACTGAAGCCCAGGTTCTGCTTTGCATGCCATGTTGTACAACGTGGGTATCATTTTGCTGAATCTGGGCATGGTCCTTACACTGCAGGTCCAATAATGCACCCAGGCACCCTATCTGCACTTAGGGGAGGAGAAAGAGGGAGGCAAACACCTTCTTTTCTTCTCCAACACAAGCCAAGCAGTGTTTCAGCAACTGAATCATCTGCATTTTTATTGCCTCTAGACACACGTAAGTTTCTTAGTTGCCAAGTTAGGTGCAAGAATCCTTTGGCAATCATTCAAACTCTGCTCTTTTCTCTGAGGGCTAAACTCAGCACACTAATTAAGCATAATTTGCAGTCCAAGAGTGTTGGAAGATGATGGGTGCTGCAGCATCTTAAGCCCCACCAGATGCATTTAAGCTTCACTTTCAATCACCAACTTCCTACATTGCTTTTTGAATGCAAGATGATTCTTAAAAGCAGCAGGGCAGCTCTTTTCTCCTCTTTTCCTCCTCACTAGCCTAAGGAGACACCTTTCCGTGGTTGCATGTACCTGAGCTCACTAAGCAAAAGCAGCTCAGTTCTAATCTAGACTTGATGTTCCCATTTAACTGGACACACATTTACGTTCCCAGAACTTGCAGAGTTGGATTGATCGGACACAGGCATCTCTAAGCTGCAGGAGATTCACTGTGCTTGTGAAGGCAGATCTTTGACTGCTTCATCAAAGCGTAGCTTGGACTCTGATTCATTCAGCTAAACCTCACAACCACAAGACCGTGTCCACTGAACACCATCTTCCATCACACAGATGAGCAGTAACTTCAACAAGGGCTCAACAGGCTACTTTTGGCAAAATTTAGGATTCACTACAGCCAGATGGAAACCATCTTTTCTAGTGAGTGGAGACAACACGGTCCCTTTTCCCAACTTTGTGACTCAAGAGCTTAGGAGCCCCAAAATAACCAAAGTATTCTTTCAGATGATGTCAAGAGATTGCATTAAATCTAAGTACATTAGAAGAAGGCAGGAACTTGGGAGCATTTCAGAGGAGTTCACATTTGTGTTCCAAAAATCACCATATAGCAAAACTCCTGCTGCTGCTGATGGAAGAGAGCTTTCCATCAAATCCAAAATGAACATAAAGCAGACTTTTTTTTTTTTTTTTTTTTTAAATCAGAAGCAAAATATCCCTTCTGGAGCTGCCCACACCCCTAGTTCAGCACCATCACATCTACTTTCTTCTTCATGAAGAACTGCACTTGCTGCCCAAAAATAAAAATAATAATAAAAAAAATACAATGAGCCACCTCAAAATCCCAAGACTTCCAGTCCACCCCACATCAGGCCTTCATGCACCACGGCCATCACCAGTCCTGGCACAGCCACAGAGACTCCTAATTGCTATTTCACAACAGCCATCTCCAAGGACAGAGACCTGTTTGCCACTTGCAAATTACAACAGTTTAAGATCAGCCAAAACAAAACAAAATATAATAAAAACGTTATGCTGCTTTAGCTCCCCAGCACAGTTGGGTCTCCTCAGTGCCCTAGGCCTGCAGCTGTTTCTGCTGGAAGCACCACATTAACACTGTGCATCAGTGTCGTGGTTTCCACGCTTTCCGCCTCAGTTTGCCCAAACCTTTGCGCTACATTTCCTTTTGGAAATGTCCATATTCCCACTAAAAAGCTCCGAGCTCTCTGCAGTACAAAAATAAGTAATAGATACCCATTATACTAATTTGGGGGACAACTCTTGCCTTGATTTTTAGCAGCTTATAACATTTCTAGACAATTTGCTTTACATTCTTCTGCCCTCCAATGATTTTTAAAGAAAAGCCAGGTTTGGGTTTCTGCGTAGATTTCTTTCAATCCTTGCAGCTTTGACTGTTGATTATTTTATAAAGCCACAGAGAACCGTTTACAAGGAACCAAATGGGTAATCATTATTCCCCATCAGCAACGAGCTGTGACTTGTGTAAATTGCATAATAAATTAGGTATTTTGAGATAAATGAATTTACAATAAACTATCACAGACTGAAAAGCTCTACTTCTTGTCTCCAAAGGCACAAGCTCTGGTTAAAATCAGCCACAGGTAGTTAAGTGATTATAAACTGTAAAAATAAATCAACCTGATATAATTGCTCCAAGGAAAAAATTACCAACATATTTAAAATTTCAGCGGTGCACCTTTTCCCATATCCATTTGGCATTATCTAATTACCTTCACATTTCATTTCCATCAATGATATGACCTGTATTTTCCTTTTATAACTGTCAGGGAGGGGGTGGGCGGGTGGAGTGAGGGCCCAGGGTGATAAATCAGCCCCACCATTAGGCCCGAAATGGCTCATCGCTGCAGCTCTAAATCCAGGATTTATAAAGATGTCTAGGCCATATAGCACACTTGTGGACACCATAATAAATTCATGAGCACATTGCCAAGGCAAACTACTTCATTATGTGGCAGGCTGCTGGCCATTAATCTAGCCGAGAGAGATTCCTGGGAAACTGAGACTGCTTGGAAATTTATGCAGGCCTAAAGTTACCCATTTCATTATGGATTTAATCTGCTCTTTCTGCCAGAGTGCATGAAAGGTTTTTATAGTTTAGATCAAGTGCTTGTAACTCCCTATTTTATATTATTTCTTCAACAATAATGTCCTAATTTTCTTCTCAAAAACTATTCAAACTGAATGCCTTCACGCTTGCCTTCCTCTAATATTACACTAGATAAAATATTTATACAATCAATTGACAAAGAGCAATTTTTTCCCTTAAATGTTCCATTAACATGTAAATTTTCATATGATCTTTATCTCATAGGCAGAATGTGCTGTGCAATGCCCACCACCTCCTTCCAGGCAGTTAACCCTTTTGTTGGCTCTGAAGAGCCCAGATCAAAACAGACTCGTTTCTAACGCTCCTAAAGAGGTCCCGTATTTAAATTGCTACTCATTGAAAGATGATGTGGTTCATAAAGTCATTTGCTTTCCCTTTTTGATGGCTCATTCTCCCTCTCTCACATACGTGCACAAATAGAGACACGTGCACGTGTTTTAAGTTCAATTCCTCTAACTAAGGGATTTCAAATGACCACTTCCAGCCTCGTCCTAAAGAGTTTAATCAAGTGTCACTAATAATTCTGAATATTCCAGAGGATACAGTGACCCTGATATATGGAATTCTATTTGAGACCAACTATAAAAATAAATTTACGCTGAACTCAGCAATTGCAGATTACTATCTTCCGTAAATAAATATTTCTTCACATTCCAGATGGCCACGTTAATTTATAATCCTGCTTATGTCACTAATTGAGAAACCGAGACCATAAGAATTTAAGTGATTTACTCCCATAATGACACATGATGGACAGACCAGAAATAACCCAGGAGCTGGAATAATAAATACATGCCAAAAAAACTTCATACTCTTCTGTTTTCTTTCATTTTCACCATTCTTTGCTAACATAACCACATGAGAGCTCCAAGCCCCGCACTAGGGAAGATACTCCAGGGCCTTGCTGCAAATAGGTCTGAAAGGTTACATTTGCATTTTAGGCTGCTTCTGATTTAATGGCTAAAGCTAATTTTTATGGTGCTTCACGTGGATGCCTTTGAAACTGTGATGGCAAACACCTTCTGTTCCAATCTCCTCCCTGGTCCCCGTGCCCTGCCACGGGAGAACACACACAAGACGAGCCCCTTCATAAACCCATCACCAGCTGATGACCAACCTCATTTCATGACGCAGCTCTTAACACCACATCTTTCCATCTTGCACATCAATCTTAATAAGAGATGCTTACAGGGCCGGAAAGCACAGCAGAACATGCATCCGATATCTTCTTTTTTCCCCCTTTTCCGTGTTTTTGCTAAAAAGGCAGATAGTCTTGCCCACTTCGGTAAACACCTTCTCTGAAGGCAGCTGGAGTGTAGGACAGTTGACTCCCCAGGTGTATTTTGGTGCTGAACAACCTGGTCTCTCAGCTGTGCAGGTTCATTCTGCATGAATAAAAGTTTCCACACCCTCTAAAGTATATATTTGATATGACTCAGCTGCCATAAAATAAAATTTATGCTCCAAGTGGAGAGGCAGGGGGAAAAAAGCTACCTTTGCACCTTTTGGGGGAAGAACAAAACACATAGAAACAAACTTGCCTTTTCCTTAATTCCATCCTATTTCTTACACCAAATAAAGCAAAACCATCTTTCATATAATTCACTCTTCTTCTATCACTACCCAAAGAGAACATGGAATGATGCAAATTTTATCCTCTCTTTATGACAGGGCGTAAAGATTTTTTGCGGAGATGGAGGTTCAGATTCAACAGCTCTTTACATCTGTCTCGCAGAGACATTATAGCCCTCCTGAAGTTCTCTCTTCAAAGAGAGGACCAAGTCAGTCTCACCCTGATAGGAAATTCTTGAATTAAATTGACATTAAACACACAATATATCAGCACTGGTCATTTAATTATTACACTTAAAATCATACAATAGCTGCACTCCATAGAAAATTAACCAGAAATGAAAAACCTCAATCAGGAACATGCAAGAAGTTAACGAATGAAATTCAATGAGTTTTTCAGTAAAAACTCCAGCATTTTCCAGTCAAAGGAGATTTGGTATCAACCAAGGGGTTAGACATAAAACTGCTTTTTACTGTTTCTTTTAATAATATTTTTTTGCTTTGCTAGAAATGAAGTAAGACATTTTTCATACTGTTACCCTTAGTTTAAAAAACCTTAGAAATTGGCTGCACAAGCCTTCACTTTGGTCTACTACATTAATAAATCGTGAAATAACCACATCAGAGTTGCCCAAACCCTTGGGGTTTTGGTTTCAACTTGGACTCTTGAGTCCTCCCTGCACCCCACGAAAACCCTCCCCATGCTGCTGACGTGATCAGGACACACATTTTAGGAGTGAATAACACATTTCTACATTAAAGCCCCCCAAACACCTTTCCCTACCACTCTCACTGGCCTCAGGAAGGAAGCTGAACCCCACTGTGTGGATGAAGCCCACCTAGGGCAACACTAAGTTTCCCAGTACCCAGGCTTTGCTCCACTTGATTTTTTCCTCTTTAAGATGACAAGAAAAACAGGGATTTTCTAGAGTTAGACAAACAAGACAGAGTGACCCCTGGTCTAGCTGGGCTTTGCAGACGCAGGTGGCAGGATGTCACCATGACCTGCCTTCAAGCCACAAACCATTTCATTCACCCTGCTTGGGGAATTGTGCAAGTGCCAAACATCTAAGAAGCTCTCAGGAACTTCTAAGCCAAGCTAATCGGGGCTTCTTCCTTAGAGCACACTCAATATTCAACTTCAGTCATTTTATCACTTCGGGACTAAGCTCTTCCAGTGTTTAACACACTAACACTACGTTCTTTTGGGGGAAACTCTAGACAAACAAGTAACTGACTCTTACTTCACACCCTCTGGTTTTCAAGACTTATGTATCTTGCTGCACATAAAAATAAATTTCCACCAGAAAGCTGAACAAAATCCAAGGTTTCAGATACGTTCAATCCATCTAGGCCAATGCAAATACAGGAAATATAATATAGCTTAGCAGTATAAAAGCATATAAATCCCACAAAATATTTCTGGAGGCAGCAATCCATGCCAAAATGCCAAGAATAACGTGTCTAATAATATAGATACATTTTTTTTAAAATGTAGACAACACAAGTCATGTTTGCATATCTAAATTCCTACTATTTCCTGGTCCAAAGGATGAAGATACAAGGCCTAGCAGACCTCAATCATCTGCTTAAGCTCCTGGCAACTAGACCACCAGAAGCAAACGGGTAGATAGATTTTTCCCCCCCCATTTTTACCCCATCCCATCCTGCTCCTGGCTGTCCTGCGGGCTGATGTTTTCTGAAGGGAGCTTGACTCAACCTCCCTGATGGACGGGGACGGACCAAGGAGCCGCGTGGGTCGCTGCAGGGCACAGACGGATGCGGAGCAGTACCCCTCGCTCTCCCATTAAGTATTGAATCCAGCCAGAAAAATTGCAAGAGACATGTACTTTAAATACAAATAAGCAAAGTCAACTTAAAAAGAGTGTTCGGGAGGGGAAACAGAAAGAAAAAAAAAAAGCAGATGATCAGAGCTCCAAGATGAAAGCTGCCAACACTTTCTTACCAGGGGGTAGAAAGCCATACTCGTTTAAACACTTCATGTTCAATAAGAGCCGGGCCTTTAAACTGCTGGCAGAGCTGGTCCTTCAGGTTGCTGAAGTTAAGCTGGGCTGGCACTGCCAAAGAGCCGCGTGGCGGCGCCGGCCCGGCCCCGGAGGACCCTCGCGCCCGCCCGCCCGCCGCTTCCAGGAATTCCTGGGAAGCGGAAAACTGAGCGCACGCAGCGGGCGCCAGGCGGTTGAGGGGGACCAGCGAGCTGCAGCGCGGCGGGATGCAGGGGTTGGAGCTTTGCACCTCATTCTGGGGCGGCGCAAAGCGGCCCCCGCAGCTTAAAACCTGACTGCGGTCGGCTCTTGCGCTTACACGTGTGTGGTCACTGAATAACAGCTTGTCTTACCCATGGCAGAGAAAATGCTCATCTCTAATACACCTTTTAGAAATGCAAAATGAAAAAAAAAACAAGCAAAAACCTCACACTCAGCTAAGGGCCAAAGTTTAGCCTCAAAAACCTCCTCCTGCAGCCCCTGGCTCAGTCACTATGAGGCGAGCAAGAACACGCAGGGAGAAGATCAGCCTGCTCCATCTGGCACACACATTCCGAGGTGTTACATCAGTCCTTGGTGACCTGCTGGGACCCCAACTCTGACCATACATTTTATTCCAGAAGATGCTGCACAATAACCTGCCTCTGCAGCACTCCATGCTTGGCTCCCAGGGCCACGGTTCTTCAGTGTCAAACCCCACGAAAAGAGGCAATAAGAGATAGTACTGCATCCAGCTCAAACTATATTTGCCGCTGAATTCCTAACAAAGTTTATACCTGTAAGCACATCCCTAAGTATGCGCCCAGGGAGGGGATCCTGGTGCAACAGCCCCTGTGTTAACCTGGGAGTGATGCTTCATAAGCTGCATTACTGAGGATGGAACAAGGATAATGTTAAACAGGGCAAATCATCAGAATAAAAATATTAATAGAACAAACCTAAGTTCCCAAAATAGTCGGAAATAAATATATATTGAACCTAGAGTTTTTAAAATAATTATATTTATCATATTGAAAAAAATATTATTGGATATATTTTTATCTTTTTCTATCTTAGAATAGAATCTATCTTGAGATCTTCTATCTTTTAAACTATCTTAGTCTGAAAACTAAGATTTGGCTTTCGTCCCTCCTGGGCACTAGAGCATCTTTCCCCAGCACATTCCCAACGTGCATCCCGGCTGGCACTGCCTGACTGGGAGCTAATGGCATGTGAAATGCTCCCTCCCCACAGCTTTCTCTGAAAACAGGGCTTATTTATTTATTTAAAAAAAAAAAAAAAAAAAACACAATGGCTTGTGCCATGCACACCAGCCCTCAATTCCCACAGCACCTTGAGTCCTTAAACTGATTCATTTGCCTCGGCTTGCACAGTGCAAAAGATCTTAGTGTGGGTGCCCGGCCATGTGCAGGACCAGACCCTCCATCCATCCATCCATCCATCCCTGCTCCATGAGAGCAGCAGGGACCACGGCCAGCCCGGCCGCCCGTGTCCAAGAGGCCATCGCGTTGCGAGTGGAACACGACAACTAGGGCTCAGGTGTAACCAACAGCAGCAGCAGATGCTCCAAGGAGACGCGGGAACGCGCCGGGCAGGGCACTTTGATGTGCGCGGTCTCCTGCTCCGAGGAGGGCTGCGGGAGCTCCTTGCTGCCCCCATCTCCTTCCTTAGGATTTTTAAGCCCCTCTCCAGGCAACAGCCTGGGAAATTTCCCTGCCACTTACTCGCCGGAGCTGACGGTGGATGCGGCGCCTCGGGAGCCTCTTGGAGGAGGACGGGAGCTGACACGGCAGTTCTGTGCTGTAACCCTTGCCCACGCCAACAGCCTCCCCCCAACGGGCTTCCCTCTCTGTCCTAATTAGTGCTTCACTTAGCCAATTTGGGGGAAAAGAACAAAAACCACTCCAATTGCACCCTGCAGAAACCTTTCAGCACTGGTTTGCATTTCAGCCGCCGGGTCACTTGTGCCACCGCAGCCGTGGGGAACGCAGGTCAGCTCCCACCACCACACACCCTTGGGTGTCTCAACCCCACACACTGCATGTGCGGCTGCATCCCTGCTTCTCCTGCTGTCCAAAGCAGGAACTCGCCATAGCCAGGGGAGCACAGGATCCCTGTAATCAGCACCCAGTGGCCCCAAGTGCTGCCCAGCCACAACAGACACAGACTGTGGTCACCAGGCAAGTTACCCTCCCATTACTTACAAGGAGCACTTCAGAGAGGAAAAAGGTATCACATTCCTACAGAAAAGCATCTTTAGGAGTCTTCAAACACAATCATGAGGTCATTCTTGCAGGTCTGATGGAATTTCTCCACGGATTGCTGAAGATTTGGCCAACACTTCAACCTCATTTTGATGCCTTTCCCACGAGCAGCCTCCATGGTTCACATATGGGACCAGATGAGATGGGAAGCCACCACATTCAACCTCTCCTACCAGGATGTGCTCTTTCCAGTGACAGTAAGCACAAAGACCAAGGCTACATCCCCACCTTAGGCCTAGTTTTTAAACACCAGCAGCTCGGGATGCTCCCATAAGGACAAGCTTGGTCTTTCATTTACAGACATGGCTCTGACCTCCCCCTGATTGCAGAGCTCTGAGATAAAAACCATCGATACATAATGGAATTAGCTCCTGTAACTGAAATACAGGGACTTACTTATTCATAAACTCAGAGCATCCTTTCATTTTGCATTATATTACTTGCAAATAAAAACGGCTTCCTGCTCAGCTAGTGCATAGCAGTGGTGCCTGCAATATTATATATTAATTACACATATATATAGGCATATATGTCTACAGGAACGTTTGGGCCCAAGCTCAGAAGGATCTGGGTTTAGCTTTAGCAGAGAAAATGATATTGTTGCTGTTCTCTAATGAGCAAGCTTAAACCCATCCCCTTGCCAGAGGCTTGTCTCTTATGTATCTTAGGATCTTTCCTCACTTTCAAGCTAAAAGCACAAAAAACATCCAGATTTAGGAAAACCTCAACCAAGAAAAACTAAACCATGGCTTAATTGGGTGCTTGTGCTAGGACACTTGGCAAAACACTGACAAACCTGAGGTGTGAATCTTCAGCATCCACATACAGCAGAGTCCCTGGCAGGGGTGCGGAGGGAAAGGGGCTGTCAAACACTCCCACCCCCAGGGCAACAGCTCGGGGTGGCAGGCGCTGCACCCACAGCCAGCTGCTCCTTGCACGGGGGAAAGGCGCTTAGTCTTGGACAGCTGTTCAGGCCAGGGGACGTCCTCCAGCATTCCCCTTCCTTGTTCCCATCACAGCACTTCACCGCTGCTTCTCCTTCCCCCCGGAGCAGGGGAGCAGTTCTGGGGAGCAGCTCCTCGTGAACCCGGCCTGCTCGGACACGCGCCCGCTGAGCGGCAGGACGTGTTTTATGGGACCATTAACACCCACCCAAGGGGCACTGCGAGGCGCCGGCAAACACCCCAGGGACATCGCGTGCGCCTTGCAAAGCTGCAGCTCCCGCTTACACAGCCCCGGAGCTGTCTTGCTTGCCTTTAGCCGGCACTGGTTCGAGGGCTGCGCTGTCCCGCCAGGAGCCAAGGATCACGAGGAAGAGGTTTTTCCAGCAGAAAGCTCCACGCTGAGGACACGCTCCCGCGCTGGCTACAAAGCCTTCCCGCAGCACACGCTGATAGAAGCGGAACCAAGGTGCAAACACCAAGGATCTGCATGCAAGCAGGCAGGGCTCGGGTTCTCTCTCGCCAAAAATGCACATTATTTATCCTAATAATCTGCAGCTCTCAGGATCTTTGCACATAAATTTCAATGACTCTCTTTGCTTTGCGATATTTAAATGCCAGCATAATAAACTAAATACACCAGAAAGCAAGCCTGCCAGAGGCGATGAATTGGAGATAGTTAACACCTTAAAAAGTGTTTTCTAGTAACACACACCATTTGCCCCAAAACAGAAGATGGGCACCAAGCAAATGTTCAGCTTTAGGAACACATGCCGGCCTGGGCTCAGTCCTCCTTGCTCCCTCTCCTCTCCCGTGCTCCCGTTGGCATTTCGGGGCATTTTCCTCAGCACGCACAGGGAGTGCGGCCAGACCCACGGTACAGGCAGCAGAGCAGCCAGCTGCCAACTCAGGCACCACCTACGCATCGCTCGGTGACGGCCGGGAACCTTTCTCCGCTTTTCCCAAGTTTTGGCCGGTGCTGGAAGCGCCAAGGTGACCATTAGCTGGCCACAGCACTCACCCATCGCTGCCACATTAAACAGCTGTCAGGGAACAGCCATTTATTCCATTTCTGAGATCCAATTAAAACATAAAGTGTAGCCATAACAATTATACTACTTTTAATAACAGCTTAGCAGCTGCAGCCTTCCTGCATCCTCTTAAGCGCTTCCACACGTATCGGGGATGAGATGCTGTGCACCAAGGAGGTCACAAACTTAGAAAGGAAACTGTCCAAAAGTCTGAGGACACCGAAAACGCTGCTGCCACTTGACATAATTTATAGCCCTAAAGAGCTAGGGAACAGGAAAAGGTTGATGTAGCAATAACATTAGCAGGAACTGGAGTCCATGCGAGGCAGCGCTAAATAAAGTGCCAATCAATAGCGCTTTTATTAGCGGGCGCGATCAATGGCGAGCGGGCAGGCCCGGCCAATTACGCTTATCGACGGGCAGGAAACGCGCTCCCCTTGGCTCGGATCCCTTTTCCCCGGCTCCCTTTTCCCTTTTATCACCGCATTCCCACCGAGCCGCCCCGGGAGCCCATGGAAAGCAGACACGAGCCGCGTCGCTATCCCCCAAGGCTCGACACCATAGGCATTCCAGGAGGGCCTTTGGAGGCAAAGCCTGCTGCCTTCCAACTCATGCATGAGCCACTGGAGCACTGCTCTTGGGAGGAAAAACTGGAAACAGTAGAAAACCAAAAGTTTCAGTGTCATGGTGTAAATGCTAGTGAAGGCAGGTTGGGCTTTAGTCTCCAACCGTGCACAGGCAAATTGGGTACTTATCCATGCAAGCATCCTGCTCCCCGCTCCCACTCCCATGCCCCTCTATCTCCCAGCCCCGTTATCTCTTTCGGGAGGAAGAGGTTAGTGAAGCTGATAACAGAGGGCTCTCAGCCCAAACAAAACACCATGGGGCCAGCACAGGCAAGGAGAAAACCCAGCAGGCGCGAGCAGTAGAGATGACATTCCGCACAGGATCACGTGCGGATTCAGGAGCCCAGATGCCCATTTCCCAGCGACGGGAAGCGGGAGCGATGCCTCCGCAGGCCGGTGTCAGCACCAGCCCTGCCGCCGTCGGCTGTGACTCCTCTCAGGGTTGGGGCCTTCTGTTTTTTGCCAGAACTCACCAAATAGGACAGTTCAGTAAGTTTACATCATTTAAACTGAGACAGGCCTGACCCATGCAGACCCTGGATTCGACATCTCCAAGAGGAGGAATTCCCACTGCCTTCACAGCAGCAGAGACCAAAAGCATGTCGTCAACCAAAAGCAGAAGAATTGACCTTACATAGGCTAATCAGAAGAATGATCTCAGCTATTTTGTCTGCAAGACCCAGAACTCCCCTCCGGGATGATACCTGACCACAAGTGCATTTGTAACACCAGATAACACCTTAACTTGGGTTGTGTTGTCTAAATTGAACCAAATCAGTTCAAAAACACCCACAGGACTCGAGCTTTCCTAGCGAAACTTCCAATGAGATACACAGGACTTGCCTTCCCAAGTTCTTATAAAGTCAAACCTTAGATCTGATCTTCTTTGAGGTCTGGAGAACAAGACCTCTCCCAGCTCATAACACTAAGACAAAAGCCCTCGAATCACCCTGTCTCACAAGGCACTCGCAGGCCACATGCTTACATCCTAGTTTTTGCTGGCTACAGGTTCTAGCCTTGGACTCTAAGCTAGGTCAATCACAGCTTTAGAGAACTCAGTTTGCTGCAAAATTACTAATATCATTAACAAATTTAGGCTGAAAATGCACATTTGAATGTTTTATTACTGGGTCCTCAACAACACACTCCATGGCAGAACCCAAAACCCCTTCAAGTCTCCATTTCAAAATCAACATGTTCAAAGTAAAAAAAGAGAGGAAAAAAAGGAAAAAAAAGGAAAATCTAGAGATATTCCTTCTTTCCATTCAACATATCTTCAGCCACAATCCATAAGGCAATAGCTGGACACTAACTGCCAACCACACTCAGTTGAGAAGCAAAAATCTTCATCAAAATTTCCCTTCTGTGAACCCACCTTAGCGTTAAAGCTGAGGCTGATCTCTAAGAAAGGAGAAATTCATAGAGGGACACCCATGAACGTGGAAGGTGGAGCCTGGGCAGGAACTCACCACTTCTCCTCCCGTTTTCACATGCTGTGTGCCTTTTTTGGTATGGTTACGTCCCTTTCAGCACTGTGCAACAGATGGGAGCATTTGGGTTTTAAAAGGTTTTTATTTTCCAATTTCAATTTTTCATGTGTCATTCGAATCTGTTACAATACTAGTCTCCGGTGAAGAGAAGACACTGTGTTAAGCTTAACTTTCAAAGGCGGAAACCCAGCAAGCAATCAATCATTGAGTGACACTTTCATGCTTTCACCAATTTGAAAAAATATTTTTGTGGCTGTTTAAAAAAAAAAAGAAAAAAGAAAAACTGCCAGAGACAGAAACAGGGTCACTTACTCTGCTGCATATCAAAACATTGAGACTGTGGGGAGATGAGTGAAGAATGTTCATTTATTTTTTCTGAAACTCAACCCAACTCTTTCGGCGCGCGCGCCCGGAAGTCACGTAAGATGCCTTTTCTGGTAAGCACAACCTTTCTGCTGTGCTTTGCTCAAGTCGGCCCCGCTCGTAACGCAGTCACAAACCTGTCATTTGTGAGCTGCCTTCTTTAAGAGTCCAGGTTGCTTTGTTCTTTAATTTCCTTAACTCCCTCCCCTCCACTTCCCCCCCCCCCGTTTTTTTTTTTTTTTATTCCTGCCGGATAAGTGCTCCGGTGGCTGCATTCCTGGGGAACACTGACATCCAGTGGAGAGCTGGGGTCATCCCCAGAGTCAAGCACGTGGACCCCAAGTCCAGCACTCCGTGGAGACAAACGCCCAAGGTCTAGCGGCCGCATGAGATGCCTCACAACACCAACAACCACTGAGCTTCCCCGCTCAGACAAGACCGCTCTTGACTAAGAGACCTTCTGTAAAAGGCAGAATGACCTCGAGCTAAATAAAGCAGTTATTTCGTCTTTAAATTCTCATTAAGATGATCGCATTTCCAGTTGTGTTATTTCTAGCGGTTTGCTTGTGAAGCCCAGATGTGTTTTCTTGGTTGAGGAAATGTTGAAACAAGAGCTGCTTGTATCCCCTGATTAGCAGCTATACCAGCCTGGCTTCTGTTTTCTCAGCGATAGAAGATGACACGGCCCATGTGTTTGGGCAGCACCGCATTTCAAGTGACACAGCACAGGCAACAGTTCACTTGGCTTTCTCTGAGGAAACGGCATCTCTCGGGTCACGTCGGTTTATCAGCCGGTATCAAGGCATCTGATATCACCAGCCTGACGCCAAGCGCCATGTGGACGTAGTCCCAAGTTGACTCAGTAGAAACCTACGTAAACCCAAGCATCACACTAAAGCACACGTCTGTAGACCATCCATGGAAACGCGAGGGTCTTCTTGCTCCTCCCCTAGAGGAAGAGGGACCAGTTGGCAGGAGGCCTCATGTCAGCACACTGCCTTGTTTCAGAGCATGAAGACTATCACCGCAGTCGATGACTATCTGAGAGTCACAGCGCTGGTAACACAGCCTCCAAACACAGCAAACCAAAGCATGAAGAGAGAGAACAGTTGTGCTGCAAGCTACAAGAGCCCTGTTTCACAAGGAAATACTTGAGGTTTCTAAGTTGGTTTTCACCCCACCTCGCATTCCAGGACAGTTTCTAAAACATTTCATCCTTCCCTCCCCAAGTGTGACACACTCACCCCATCACAACCACAAGCCCAACCACAAGCCTGATTCATGAGAGACTCGGTTTCTCCCAGATCCCACAGAGGGAACTTGAACCCAGGACTCCCACGTCCTGGGGGACCCTCCAGGCTATTCTGGGGGAACAGCCTTGTCAAGTTCCCTGGGATCTTGGGCCAGAGACACTTTCATTGGCCAGATTCATTTCCATTAGCTCTTTGTTTCATCTTATCAGCATTTCCAAAGAAGTCTTTTATCAGAGGTTCCCAGCAGTTCCAACCCGCTCTATTTACCTTCCGGCCAAGGAAGGAGAAGCCGCCTTCTGCTCGCCGTTTCACTGAACATAATGCTAAACTAAGCCAACAAATAATTTAGAGTTCATCCAGACTTAGACCAGCACGAGATGAAATTATGATGCATTATTTCTTAGCCTGCTACAAGAAAAAGCCCTTTAAAGGTACAAATCCTTTACATTCTACTTGGAGACACCAGGCACGTGCTGAGGTGCATCCTTTAGTGTCTCCCTACCAGCACTTTGGGATTGCCTAACTACTACCATATTTGCCTCAGAAGGGCTTACACGTGCACTTAAACATAACAGCAGGGAGTGGAGACGCTTTGGCTTTGGAGGGCTCTATCAGGAGCAATGCAAAAGGATGTCTGTGCTCAAGCACTGCCCGCAGCCAGGAGCGGAATAAGTGCCCCTCAAAAGGAAAAATCCCACCTCCAAAGGTGGAGAGAGGACACTTGCTCATCTCTTCTTAAATATTTGACAATAAAACATAGGCTTTAAGAGAGATTTATAATCTTTTTTCATAGGAAACACAAAGACTTCAGTACTACTAAATAAAACATTGCTTGCTTTTCTCCCCTCCTCATAGCAAGCCAGGCTGCTCTGTTTTATTCGGGCAGGATCTCTCATCACTTGGCCAAAAGAAATCAGGCAGGCAGCAGTGAAGATTTTCCTCCCTGCTTTTCCCCTCCCCGCTTCTTTCTCCTTTTTAATACTTCTCGGTGCATCCTTCCAAAGGAAATACTAGGGGATGACTCTCATTTCTGCAGCTAGCAAACTATGTGGTTTCTTTTATGAGCTAAATGAAAGGAACATACAAAATAATCATTATGGATTTGTATGAAATTACTAGGTATGGAATGCAGTAAATCCCCAAACAAGCTTTAACTATAGCTTGTAAGATATAATAATCAGGTAAAACTGCAGACTATCCTTTTGTAAGATGCAGCAGAAACCTAATATTTTATCGGAAACCTTGATTTATGTTTAATAGCTCTGCTACCTACTAAAAAAGATCTTGTATTAGCAAATGGGTACAGATCCAGTCCATTAGCTTAGGACAACTGAAAAACTCAAGGGTTTTGTGAACTAATGCAATAAAATATCATTAAACACTGTAGCATGACAAGACAGACAGAAGGTTTGAGTTGAAAGTCAGGAGAAGTGTTTGAAATAAAGTAAAATGTACAATAGATATGTTGAGGTACATCTGGCTTACATTTGCAGTAGGTCGTCAGAGGACCTTAGTGTCTGTGATGTAAATGAATAACAGAGCCCTCAACAATTTAACTGTCATCAGTATAAATGCTTTAACTGGCACAGTAAAGCAAAGCTCTGGGCCTCTTTCTAAATCTCCATAAGCTCCTGGTCTGAATTATAAACCGGGGCTGCATTACCTGAAGATGAAAGCAGCCAGGTCAATTCAGTTAAGAGCGGAGCGGGACGCAGCGCGCGCGGATGGACGGACGGCTTCCCGGAGACAAGGAGGGAGCGACGTCCGACTGTCCGGGCGCTGCAGCCACGGCCAAACGCTCCGCGGGAAGCAGGGGTCAACTTCTGATTTTTCAACCAGTGAAAGTTCCTCTACGGTGAGGTCAAAATAAACCACCCAAGTTAAATCTGTGTAGAGAGGAGCGCAGGGAAAGCATCAAACACTGTGTAACCCACCCTTGGGAGCATCCCCTGTCGGGCAGCACCACGGGGCACGCAGGCCCGGACAGCAAATCCCTGCTCTGTCCCTGACTTCCATAGTTTTAACCAAGTCCTCTCCAAAGCACCTTTCCTTCCCTGCTCTTCTTAGCTTTTCAAGTGGCAGGCTTGGGAAGCAGGAATTGTTTCCTGCTTACAGCACACACGGCACGACCCTGCTCCAGTCTCTGCTATGCAGAGAAGTCACATAATGAGGAGCCACCAGGTAGGTATTCAACCCCTCGCTGCTCCCTTTGGTCACCCATTCCAAGGTCTGTGATCAAACGCAATAGTCTCCAACGGCCAAGAAGAGGCTGAGAGAAGATGCCTCCAAAACTCCTCACATACACACTCCAAACACAGCACTGCTTGGAAACTGTGCAGCTTGAAACGCTGCAGAGAGGCTGGTTGGGTAAAAAAAACCTAAAGCAACGAGGCTCACAAAGACACAGGAGCAGATTGATCATGTTTGCTGGGCTATCTTTTCCTTCCTGCCATGTGGCCACGTTAGCACATCACCACTGTAACCTTCTGGGCTCAAAATGAAACTGCCCCTCCCCACCGCAGAGGATGTCCCCTTTTATAGCAAATTCCAAACAAATTAATGGATTCCAACATGCATCATCAAATTTATATTTCCTCCTCCACAGAGTCCTACCCCTGTAAGTAATCCTTAAAATTCGTCATGAAGCTTTCAAAACAATTTATGCAAACAAACATCAAGCGGAGCTATTTGTATTGGCAGCACATTTCACTTAACAACCTACAACAAGGAACAGATGGTCTGAGCTCTGGAAACAGCTACAAAGAAAACAGTAGGAGCAAGTCCATCAGAAGCACTTTTTTCCCCCAATTTTGTGAAGATTACAGACTTGTTCTTGTTTATTTCTTTGATTAGGCTGTTATTTTATGTACTCATGAATCCTTCTCTTGCATTTCATGGAACAAATCCACCAGAAGCGCATTCCCCGACCATGTCTCGCTTACAGAAGCGCTGTTTTATGAACTGAGCTATCTGTTCCTCACTGATCCAGCCTGCTGTAAAGTGGCAGGGAAGGAAGCAAAGAAAACCAACATGCAGATGTTGTACAAGGGATTGACAAATTTAAAGCAAGCGTCTCGACAATCCCGAGCTGCCTTTATTCCTCCGCCCGCCCCTGGGGCCGCAGCACTAAAGCGTGCGGAAGGAAGCGATTCGGGAACACGCAGGGGATGCGACTCGGTGCTCACTGCTCTTGCAGGACACGATGCCTCCCCATTTGCCCCTTACTGATGGGACCTTCATCCCATGCACACGGGCTGTGAGAAGCTCAGCTCTCGCACCACGGACCCCTTCTGCACAAGCAGAGGATGGACGAGATGATCAATCCCAGGGCAGCAAGTTGGGCACTAACCAGAGCCTAACCAGAATAAACCAGGTTCCCAATTGACGTCCCCATCAGAAAGGTCTTTCTGCAAGGGAAGAGGCAGCCCCAGTTACTCAGTACAACACAGAAGGCCATCTAACAAGGAAACAGCCTTGTTTTTCTTTTTTTCCTTTCTTCTTCCAAAACTAAGAGCAATACCAAACATGAAGCAAAATAATGACCATTTTGTGTAAGTGGATTCTAATGTTTTCACCTACATGGAAACAAATAATAGGGGCAGTCATAATAAAAAGTTAGGACACCACTGAATACCTTCAAAAGGAAGAAACCTACTCTGATCCCCAATAATCAGGCACTCCTTTTCTTACTTTCACCATTATTAAATTCACTGTCAAGTCCTTTGGTATCTAGGCTTTCTTCCCAGGCACTGATAGGAATTCATCTGCACAGAGGCTCTCATCCAGGCCAAGATTTAATCAGAATAAGCACAGGAATAGCGAACCCACCGCCCCACTTCCAGCCCTGCAGCCCCATGGACTGCCCTGCACCACCAGGAGCATCTTCATCCCCAGGGATGAGCAGGGACCACGGCCTGCGAAGATGAAGCACAAGGAGTGAAGGACTTTGGAGCAGACACCAACAGAAGCTCAGCATCTCACAGTAATAATGATTAGGTGTGTTTGCACCCACAAACACCTTTTGAAAGGTATTAACCTGGGCAGGGAAAAATAAAATGTTGAAGACTTGGCTTTGAGAATCAAAAACACTCTCAGTTGGGGTGCATGAAGCAGGGGGAAAGACAGCTCAAGAGCAGCTTTCAGCACCTCCATGGAACAGATTTGCTTCCACCCAACAAGGACTTCTGTTCCACTCGCAAGAATAAGGAAATGGTTTTATAGCCAGGATGGCTACAAAGCCACTTTCCTTGGCCACCTTGGTGAGCCGTGACCACCAGTCCCCACATACTGCACATGCCTTCTGCTGTACCAGCTCATGGAGCAAGAAATCTAAACCTGTGCTCAGGAGCAGCAGGACCCAGACCGCAGCAGAGCCTGCCTTGCGCAGCACCACAGATGCCAGTTTTCCCCAGGCAGATCCGTGACATAACTGGACTCAGCAGCAGGAACGCAGGCTGTCAATGCATGTGCTTGCCAGGCAGCTTCTCCTGCCACTCTTGGGGACCCCAGGAAGCAGAAAGTGGATTCAAACAGATAGGCAAAGCTCAGCCACGAGCACCCTTCAGCAAGAGAAGCCCGAGTATAAGCATTTCCATCGAGGCGTTTCTCCCAGGTTCAACGTGCACAGTTGGTTTCCAGGACCCGAGCTGCCTGACTGCAGTTTAAATCAATTTGGGAGTGGGTACAACTCCGAGTTCATGATCCGACCCCGTAACGTGATATCCAAACGGAGCGCCCGGCTGGAAGTTCAGCCCGAGGATTAGGACGGAGCGTTTCCCGGGGCGTCAGGCTTTAACCAGCTAATGGCCTGTGACAACCGAGCGCTTTGCCTTTTATATTCTCCAGTTGCAAACACTGGCTCTGCCCCGAGCAAGGGGAAATGCAGGAGGCCGGAGCTGGATGCAGGGCCCTGCAGACCCTCCCACCACTCCAGGTTGTGGAGACACAAGCAGCACTGGGGCAATCTTTACCATCAGTAACATAATTCCCGAGCTAACCCAAGAGACCCGTGCTCACTTATTATATGATAATAAGGGAGAGAACCCAGTGTTTATGGGGAGGGGTGGGTTGCAGAATAATCAGCAGCTTTTTGGGAGGCAGCTGCTCGGCACCAGCTCTCAACAAATGCTTGGACACAGCTCCTGGCTTTGGTCTGAAGACCAGAGCCAAAACTCTTCTCAGACACAGCTTAAACACTGAATACTTGCTACGAAGCTTCAAGTTTCTTCCCGCTGGAGAAATGCTGCTCCAGCTGAACACGGGGGTTACGGGAGCTCATTAGGCTGCCACTGCCTGAGCCTCCCGCAGGGCACCCGAGACCGTGCCCCGGCCCAGATTATTTAATCCTGATCCAGACTCAAACCACTTCATTTTAAGCTACGCATCTTGGAGAAACATCAGCAAAAAAGGTAATGTAAGCTTCAGAACCGTTGCACCAAGCAATGCACTAACTCGGCGACCGCAGAACGGCAGCACTAAACTGCAGCGTGGGACGGGAATTTTGAAGGCAGCCGCTCTGCAAAGCACCGCCGCGTTGGGCCCCGGGATCAAGCGCCAGCTTCGACCACAGCTTCCAGCCTGGCCCCAACGCATTTCCCAATAAAAGGGCCATCAAAATTGTCTCAATTCCTCCCGTTTGGAGCGCTCCTTTTTCAGACCAGAGGAAACACGGCGCACATCACGTCAATAATAATGAACTTATTAGCTTAGAAGGGATGAAATATTGATCGCCTGGTTCCCTCCTTCCAACAGCCTGCTCGGTACCCGCACCAGAAGAGAAACCCGTGCTTCCAAAGCTGTGTTTTAGTCTTCCCTCCAACAGTCTTTGACCCTAACCGAGCGGTTTTGGAAAAAACCCATGCCGGTAACACAGCCGAGCCTGCTCCCACACACTCCTGACCTACGTAGATGCTTAATATGTTAATTTTTGTTTTGGTTTCAGAACAAAACCTGCCTTTTAAAGGAAACTTTAACAGATTTTTAAAACCAGAAACACTGCACTCCCCCGAGGCATTAAAAAATGCAAACTGAAGACTTCCCATGCGTCGAGGTTATTACTTATTTCCTTCCAAAAACAGGAGAAGTGTTGCAACAGTTGTAATGCTCCAGCTCACTAGGCCAAGAAGATGTTTTCTTTCTGCACACTCATTAACCATAGTGTGGAACTCAATAACTGTTCTAATTTCCTACTTTAAATGTTTTTCTTCCCCTCAGTTTTCATTTTATGTTTTACATTTACATAGGGCTATATTCCCCCACTTACCTTGAGAGTCTAGTTGCTGTCAAACACAATAAAAGGAAAGGAAAAGTGTCTGGAATCACAGAAGCTTTAGTGTTGAAAATTGTAATTTAATTTCTAGAAATGAATTTAAGCTCAAAGCTTCCTTTGTCAGCCACGGATGAGAAACTGATAGGCTTTGAAGGCAGGCAAATGTTTTTCTATTTTAACTTCTCAAGTAAATATTTGCATTAGATATAATAAGAGATGTTATTTCACGCCACAAATTAAACACCAGCTCGTTATTAAGTGTGCTGCCGCGTGCGGAGCCACCTCAGCTGCTCAGGCGCCCACAAAAGGGGCACTGTGACCAGCTCAGTGTCTCAGACGCCCGGGAGCACGAGGAGGGCACCCAGGCTCTTATAAAACACGTCCCTGTCCTATAGGACAGGGATGTGACCCAGGTCTGCAGAGGGGCCAGGCAGGACGATGCCTCCTGCAGCGGCCTCACCAGCGGGTGCCACCACACAGGACATCTTCTTGGGCACCGGAGTCCACACACGGTGACACTGCACTTAGGACATGGGCAGATGGGGACCTGGAGGACCTCAAGCAGGGGCTGCTGGCCCAGACCCGCACTAATTCCTCCAGGATTGGGAACCATGGTAACATTTCCAAACTCACCCTCCTGTGAGGGGGCTGAGCACCTCAGCCAAAACACCAGTAAGTGCCATGTCTTGCTGAGGTGTAAATCATATACCCAGGATTAGTTCTAAGAGTGGTTTTCCTGGTCAAAATTAACACCACGGCTACTTTTGAAAGCCTCACCTCATCTTTTTGGCTGCAATATTCTTGCCCGCGGCCCTGGCACAGCACATGGGCTGCAAACCAGCAGGGCCCGGGGTGAGGGGATTCCTCGGGGAATCTGTCCCAGGACTGGCATTCCCCAGTTGCACCTCCAGTGCTCCGGATACAGCGATTCGGGGGCAGAGCAGCCCCAGCCACCCCTACTCCTCAGAAAAGACAATTTATTAAAACACCCAAGAGGGGAGACGGGAACACACGGAGAGGGATGAGGGGGATACACGGAGGCTCTGCCTGCAGCCCTCCCACCACAAACCCCGCTCTGCTCCCGGGCAGCACGGCCGGTTAACGCAGCAGCCGCGGCCACTCCGTGCGCCGAGATGCTCCCGCCGGCACCTCCCGCTCCCGCGGGCTCCCAGCAGGAAAGCGCGCCTTCCAAAAGGGAAAGTCGCAGGAGGAAAGGGAAGCCGACACACAAGGCACTTCCTTACTACTAAAAACACCACCCTAATATTCCCCTCTGCTCACCGGGATAATAAAACAGAGGGTTAGGCTCTTCTATAGCACACAATTAAGCCAGAATTCTAGCAAAAAGTGTGTTTGTAAGGGAAAACAGCACTGCAATTCCCCGAGTATCTACCGCTGCCTACCAGCATACACTTTCTAAAAGAACACATCTGGAATATGCTAAATACAGTAAGTATTAATTAAATCATTATTAACGATCAAAATCTAATTTCCTTCTGTCACTTCCTGATATCTTAACTAAAGGCATATTTGCAATACTATTATAACGTGTTACAGTTAGAGCAATAGAGCTGCTTGCAATAATTCAGAAACATGTACACTTTCATATGAATATATCATGCCTAACTAATGAGATTGCTCATTTCATAACTTGAGTTCCATTTTTATTATTTCATAAAACTGGAAGTCCTTATCCATTTTATGAAAAACACCAAACCTTTGTGAAATTCATTAAATAAGCATAAAAAATTCATTAAACAAGTGAATTGCATTCATGGCTGCTTTGATGCAAATGCCCTTTAAGCAATGTAAAACTCCATATTGATTTAACCTTTCATGTTCTGATATTTCCATGTGGAGATGTGTATATAAATATATATATATAAAAATATATATATAAAAAAGAAATCTTTATTCAAGGAATGAAATTAAGCGCTGATCCCTTCATCTCCAGCCAGGGTGAGGTAGATTGGTCAATTTAAGCAGCCGGTGCTGATCAAACAGCTGAGCTGGTATTAAAACGGAGCACTAGCATTTCTGGCCATCTTTGCGAGCAAACAAATATATATAACAGACTATATATAACATATATTATACATCAGACACACTAGGCATGGGACTGCAGGCTCAGGCGGCCGAGCAGAAGGTGACAAGTCCCAAGTCCTCCTGCAACCTGGTGCCTCCAGCCAGGAACGGCTCCGCTTCCATTCGTACTCATCTTAAAGCCTAAGTTTCCACACACCCTCCCCACCAAAAAATCAGGCCTTAAATCCTCCTATTTCCCTCCAAAACACACCCAGACATCCTTATTTCTCAAGAGGTTCAGCCAGACAAAACAAATTTTACGTTTCAAGGCCAGGCTTTTTAAGAGCGGAAGCGAGCCAAGAAGAGATTTTAAATAAGTTTTAAAAGAAAATTACAGCCAATGTAGCCAAAGGACTGGTGATTTTAAGACCTGCTGCAGATTTTATGGAGCGCCCCCAAAATACTGCTGCAGAAGGCAAGGCAGCGTGAGGAGAAGCCAAGGGGGACTCGAGCACCTGCAGCCAGTCTATGGCTCCACAACAGTGACAAGAAAATCAGTGAAAACTTCATCATTTTCCACCCTGGCGTAATCTGTGCCCCCCCAGGAAGGGCAGCTGGGATTGAACAAGCCCCAAGTAGCACTTGAAGCCATT
Source organism: Rhynchotus rufescens (assembly GCA_032273925.1). Classification (NCBI taxonomy): domain Eukaryota; kingdom Metazoa; phylum Chordata; class Aves; order Tinamiformes; family Tinamidae; genus Rhynchotus; species Rhynchotus rufescens. Next base: position 6,470 of record JAVCKT010026829.1, on the reverse strand, counting down.
TAACTTGATCATTATTAGACTTTAGTTTAGGTCTCCCTTGATACCAGAGGGCTACAATAGCGCTCGCGGGGACTCGGGAGAGCCTTAAGCATCACCAGTCTTAGGAGGGCACATTTTTACCTCTGGCAAGATTTAAACCTGGCTTTGTAATAATTAAAAAAAGCAAGGGGGAGTGAGATAAAAAACCTTGGGAGCTTTTTCCGTGATTACTAATTTAACAGAGAGAAATGATGTTTTATTGATGGTTCCAATAGCAAATTTGCCCTCCATGCACTCCGCTGATGATGCCTTAAATAAGATGTGCATGAGGAGATGATCCGGTGCCCAAGGCTGCTCGGGATACCGCTCCGGGAGGCTCCGATGACTCGAGCGAAGGGCTCTGCAGGGCTGCGCCTCGCGTGGAGCTTCCCTGCGCTGTGCTCCCACACTGCTATCCAGAAGTTAAGCTCAGTTTTATGAGCTGCTTGGGTGCTGCATTAACGTGATACTTCATGGACACTCCTGGGGCTTGAGGTGGAGGCTCAGCCTGAGGCAGGAAGCAGCACGTTCACCCGCAGCAACGTTAGGTGTCCAAGCCACACAAGGACCCACCACCTCGTGCAACCCAGGGCTCCTGCCCAACACCAGCAGCTCCTCCTCATCATACCCCAGCCTACCTTCATCTGAGGCTCTTTCCCCTTCCTCCCTTTCCACCTGGGCACTATCAGCCATCAGTACCCAAGTTATTTCACCTGCAAATCCCCAGAGTCACTAATCTGGGAGCAGGACTCCATGCATCCCTCCTCCCTTGCACTCGCATCGGATCCACTTGAGGGAAAAAAAGAATTTGGTTTGTTTTAGCTAGGCTAACTAGCGAGCCATGTGTTTGGCTGGAAACCTGTTATGCTTTGCTTCTTTATCATGTTGCTATTTCCATGTTCAAAGGCTAGCTAAATTATTTACACTACACTTCATATATTGTGTACAACACTTGCCTTGACACGAAGAGCAGCGACTGCAAAGGCAGCTTCCCTGAGACTGTGCTTCAGAATAATGTATAATGCTTTTCTTTGCTGAGGATGACTCATTCAAAAGCTCAGATCTCATCTCTTCCGAGTGAAAAAAAAAAATAATAAAACGAAGAAAAAAAAAAATCAACAGCCACATGGACATGAACTGGCTTCAAGCTTTTGAACACCAGCATTGATCTAATTCATCAGGATATGGTAAAACAGGGAGCAGGATGACTAAACTGAGCATCAGCGCAGAACAGGAAACCAGCTACACCTAGAAGCCATGGGGAACGATGAGTGGCTCTTTCCCAATAAATACCCAAAGCTATTCTAACCTGTTTTCATTACAGAATATGTATTTCAATAGGCTCTGTGAATGTTTTCTTCCCCCATCGCAGCCATTTGCGCTGTGTGAGGCAGGTCTTGTTGCAGCCGCACTCACTCCTTAAGCTGCAGCTCACTTTCACCCCCATCTTTTCCCAGGCTTAATCACAACCTGCAAACTGCAGAGCCTGCACTACGACTCCCTTGCTTACAAGCAACCTAGCAGAGCACGAGAGCTGAGGAGACCACCCGAAAGCTCCGAGCCACAGAGGTGCCCTGGAAGGGCAGGAGCCTCCCTGCGTGGTGCAAACACCTAAGAATTACCCCAAACGACGTCTGTTCCCCCTGGACGATGCTCCTACCGCTGCCGGGAGGGGGTTTGGAGTGGGAAACTCCGAGATCGGATGCAGGAAGTCAGCAGCAGCCTAACCACAAGGCTCCCAGTTCTGTTCCATGTAAATGCATTCCAATTAGATAAACTGCTGAATTAAGAAATGAGGTATTTAAGACACAAAGGGGTTGTAACGTAGCCACAAATACACAAACAAACATCACAGAAACCCTTAATTCCGTTTCTTGCCTCGCTTGCTTATTGAAGTGCCATATGTTGCTGCAAGTGCTATGAAAATATCATAATAAGATCATAATTATAAGGATTGTTGAATTATAGAGCAAAGAAGCCACTTATTTACATTTAAATACCAACACCGGTAATTGAAACGTCACACACACACGCGCCTGTTCCCAGCTCCAGAAAAATATTTGCCTCCCAACAGCTCGATGCACCGCTCCACAGCGGCTGAGATGCCCGAGAGGGCAAAAATAGAGAGGAGAAATGCAAGTTTATGTAAAATGGATCTGAGAGTCTCCTTTGGGGCAGCAATCGGAGTTTTGGTGACCCAGGAGGTGCCTTTGTGAGCGGCCCCGTTGCTGGTGGAGCAGGACGAAGGCCCAGAAGGTCCAAGGAGCAACAAGCAGCCAAGGGAGCAAGGACCTGGGGAGAGGCCACCCCACACCAGCCCCTTCGTGCAGAAGGGTTCTCAAAGCTCCACATTAGCCAAGAGGCCCCAGGACATCACGTAGAGAACAAGCCTACCAGAAGAATCATCTTCCATCCTATGTCAAAACACATATACGCACACACATATAAAAGAACCAAAGGAAAGGCCACTCACACAACCTAGTCATGGTGACTACAACACTTCCCTAACAGATCCTAGGGTATTTAGAGAATAAGATCTTCCTATTAGGCACTCTCCTGATAAGAAGATAGGCAAACATACACACACAGCAGGACATTGTTCCACCTTTTTTTCCATACTTCATCTGCCATTTACAAGCTACAAATAACTCATAGATAGAAGAAATACTGAGAAGAAAATACACGCATATGTATGTGCATTTAATATACATATGCATATATTAAATATAAGGCCTGGGAGAAGCTCAGTGAACGAACACTTCTCACGCAAAAGCACCAAGGGGCTGATCCCCCGGTGAGAGGCACCCAGGTCCTTCCCACAGCTCCACAGAGCAGCCCCTGCTCCTTGGCCCACCGGGCTGCACCAGTGGTGCCTTCCCACCCCACAGAAAGGGGGCGGCTCCCCAGGGAGGCTCTCCCCACATAAACCCCCCTCCAACACACCCCTACATGCACGATGCCGAGCTCGGGAAAACAGCGCAACTCCAGGTGCCAACACGACCTCGGGACACGGCACCGGCCATGGCACAAGCAGGGCCTTCACGGGGACCCACACATCTCTCTGCAAGGGGCACTCGCCCCTCGACCCACCAGCACCCCACACAGGACCACAACACAGAGCCAGGACACAGTGACACCCACCTTGAGACACGTCACTCCAGCAGCCACCAACCTGCAGCTCCACAGGTCCCACCAAGAGCCCTAACTGCTGCCACCAGCTGCCCTCCCAGCTTCCCCCTCACACCAGGTTTAAGCAATGCCCAAACGAGGGGCTTCCCGGCGCGTGCCCAAACGCGCCCACCTGTGGCTGCTCCCTGAGCTCGGAGCGGGGATGAGACCCACCTGGGGCCTGCAAACCCACCTGCAGCTGCCACCCCACAGTAACATCACTTAGCAAACACCTAAAGGTTAGCGGAGCAAACCTGCACTTTTAGCATCACCTGTAAAATCCTTGGGGAAAATGTGAGTTCTTCTTTTCCTAAAAAAAAAAAAAAAAAAAAAAAAAAAACCACTTTCCTCAGAGCAACAAAGTGGTGACAATGTGGTGGCTTCAGGTCATCCAGGAACCCACGTCCCATGTTCAAAGCAAGCAGTCGCACGCAAAAGTCCAGAAAATGGACATTATGAAAAGCTCATTTGGAGAATGAAAGCACCCAAGTGACAGGCTGGCCCAGCACTTCCACACAGCTAGTTTTTTAAAGCTCATTACTAATTATCATTTGGTAGTAATAAGGGAGTCCATTGATTTTGAAGGCTGATTAATGAAAACCCATACCCAATTCTGAGCTCAAGTGCGATGAAGAACTTTTGAACTACTCCACTCCTCCAAGAAACGAGGCTTTTCCCACATCAAATTATATGGATCCCTTATGGGGAAACCCACAGTTTGCAGACCGAGGACAGAGAGGGGAAGTTAGAAAGGACACAATAGAAAAAAAGATCAGTAAAGAAAAATATTTTAAATATTAATGATCAAGGGGGAAATGGAAACACATTAAAGGCAAATGTGAGAGCTTTTAAATATGTTATTAAAATTGATTTATAAATGAGACTCTTCTTTAACCAAGTGCTTCAGCCTTCACTCCTTATTTCCTTCTGCTGCCTCTCCAAGCATCGGTGTCACCCTCCGCAGCATGCGGCGTTAGGGAGGGACATCCAGAAAATAACGAGGCCGGGACCGGGCAGGGGATATCCAGAAAATAATGAGGCTGGGGACCAGGCAGCTCGACCACGGAACCATCGTTGGATGGAGGATCTGGGGGAGCGAGAAGTCAACAAAATTCAACCCATACAGCGAGTGCCCATCGGAAACGCGGCGCGGGCAGCACTGGGGAGCGCTCGTCACCACCATGGCACCCTTCTTGGACGTATTTTCTCCCATCTTTTGGCTTGGGAAACCCTTAGGCTGGTGCCCACCGGCCCATGGGCTGCTCTGTGACACGCGGTCCCTGCGGCAGCCAGCGCCAGGCGGGCGCTCGAGCGCTGCAAAACCCCATGTGTAAACGGGTGGAGGCTGAGCAGAACCGCTCGGATACATCCACCACCACCTCCTACCGAGCCAGGCCTCCACGCAAAATTAGCCTCTATATATTTCACCTCAGATAAGCAAAGCCCTTTATCTCAAAGCTGGGATCCATCATAAATAACAGGAACGCTGGATATGAAAATTCTAAACAGAAATATAAAACATCGCCGAGAACTAGGGCTCTCGTAATTTTGATTTGGTGACGAGAACGGCCCGCAAAACTCATTCTCAATGTCCTCGTAAGATCCTTTTTATGGCGGGTTATGAATCATCACATGATACCTTTAAATGGATGATCAATACTATATTTTCCCATAAAACGTTTGGTTTGAAATCCGATTTTAAGTGCATTAGAGTTTTTGTGCACTGAATGAGTGCGTGTCATAATAAATTGTCATCAAATATGAAAGAAATACGGCTTAGATTAATTGCCATATTTATTTATGGGTCCATAAAATACATTGTGAAAGTCCTGGCACATTTTTGGGATACCAGCTTGAACTTTCAAGAAAGTTAAAAGCATTAAGCGAGACTGGGAGCAGATTTATTATTGGAGTGTTTTTAATTGCAGCTCCAACCAGATGCAGGTATTAGAACAGCTATGCCCTTAATGGCCGTGTCTCATGTGTTTTTTTCCCTCTAAAAATGATATACTTGCCATATTTTCATTGATTTGCCGAGATTTATCGTAGATTAGTGCTGCCTGCGCGTGCAGCGAGCGGCGGCCCCGGCTCCTCCGGAGCGGCCGGACTCCAATGCCGAGGCCGCCCCGCTGGGTGGGCACCGTACCCGTGTTTTCCAGGTCTGGAATAAGCCACAAATCACCAGTGTTTTCCCACATGCCACAGGCACAACTGGGGTTTCTGCAATACAGGAACACAAGGAAACAGCTGGGCCGCCCTTGGAGGACAGAGCCAAGCTCATGGACGCTGAACCACGACACTCCACACGCTCCACCCTGGCAATTCCATCCCCAAGACACCTCTGGTTTTTGCCCGTATTGGTAGGCAATTAAAATACTTTATCTGCGGCAAGATATTAATCTTAATATTGTCCTAATTTGTTTGGTCTGTTTCTGCTTCTCGTGCCGAAATCGGTTTTGACAATAGCCGCTGAGATAAGGACAGCAACCAGCAAGCCTCACAATAACCCATCATATACACTATTTTAGTTTGTCAAAACAATTAGTGTTCGTTTTGGCTTTATTCAGTTAAATCTGCATTGACTGATCAGTATAAATTATGTATTAGGCTGCCCAGCTGCACTTGTTTATTCATGCATGGACTTGAAGAATTTTCATTTTCTCGGTACAAAAAAGCCGCAGCCAAAAAAAGCCAAATTCCCGCCGTGTGCCACGGTGCCCAGAGCCCTCGTGGGCCCCGCTCCTGCTCGCGCTCTGCTCCTGCCCCTCTCGCTGGCCGATTCCCCCCCGGTGAATGAGGCTCTCCTGCCGGCTGCGATGCTGCTGCCGGTGCCCGGTTCTGCCTCCCCGGCACCGGAGCCCGGCCAGAGCTGACGCGAGTGGGGGAGATGTTAGATGCACCCGAAAACGCAACGTGCGGGCGTGCGCGGGCCCGGTGCTGGCGCCTCGGCCCGCTCCACGCGGTGAAACGCGCCCGTGGGGACCCGGGCACGGTGCGTGGGAGCCAGCCCCGCACACGGGTCCCCGCTCCGCTCTGCGGCCGCCCCGGAGCCGTGCCGAGTTCAGCGCTTTGCACCGCGCGCCTTTATTACTTTATAATTAACATAATTTTCCCCACGGGGATCCTCACAATTAAATAATTAGCAGCAACGCTGCCCAAAGGTGCTTTTTCCTTCATGAATTCCCTGAAGAATTCCCGCTCGGGCCGAAGCGCCCGGGGCGGCCGCGAGCCCCGTGGGGCCGGCGGAGCCGCTCGCGACTCGGCAGCGCCCCCCGTCGGGGAGC
>JAVCKT010026828.1:20250-54370 GCA_032273925.1 Rhynchotus rufescens | reverse complement strand
TGCCAGCCCTCTCCGGCCACGCCAGCCCAGCAAGGACCACCGTCAGCTGCCGCACGGGAGGACGGGCGCACGTGCACGTCTGCGTGCCCGTGACGAGCCGCGCCGTCCCCCTTGGCCGGGGGCGCGCGCGGGCGCGTGCCGGGCTGCGGCCGCGAGCTGGGCCCAACGGGAGCCCCGGCGCCTGCCCTCGCGTGTGCTGCGTGGTCGGTGGCGTCACCAGAGTGAGCCCGGCTGCTGCAGGAGCAGCTTACACCGACACCGCTGTGGGAGAGGTGTGCGCTTTAAGGGAGTTGGTTCTGTTTTCCTGTTGTGCTGCCACAGCTCGCCTGGGCCGTCCCGGTGCGTGTGCCCAGGCTGGAGGTGTGCGCGCGCGGCGGGCCCCACGGAGGAGCCCAGGCCGTGGTGCGGGCTTAGGGCTGCGTTAAATGGCCACGGTCCGGGCCCTGGTGGGCCGGTACCGCCTGCTCTCATGGCAGTGCTGGCGTTTCTTCTCTCAGAGCCTTGGCTCAACTGGCTGAGTTACAGCAGTGCTTGTGTTTGCCACCCAGGCACACTAGTGCCTGTCTTCTGTTCCGCTGTCTTTACAAGTGCTTTTGCTTAGAAAAGGTAACAAACAAAAAGAGGAGAGGAAATTAAGCATGTCCCCTTATTACCCAACACGTATGCACTTGCCCAGTTTTGGTGTTTTATGCTGTTTGTGTGAGAGAAAGAAGGGGAAAAAATAGGAGGTCCTAATGCAGGTCTCCCTGCTGTGTAAATGCTCCCGAGGGAGCTGTCAAGCAGAGGATCTTGGAATGGAGAAGCATATCCGAAAGGAGACTGCTCCCATGGCCACCAAGAATTAGTTGTCAGGAAACGCGGGAGGAGGCAGTGAGTCTCTTAAGGGTTTTCACAGGCAGTGGTAAATGTCAGCATCAAGCTGATGAAGTGCACTGTTACAGCAGTAGTTCCACAGGACACGGTAGAAGGGGCAGGCAGAGCAGCAAAAAAGAGGATCCAAGCAAGGTGATTTACAGCTATGTGGTATGGATAAGGTGTTTCACAGTACTGTGTTTTCCATCTGTGTCACCACAAGTGCCCATGAAAGCTGGTGATGATGAGATCAGTGAAGGTTAGTGGAAACTGGTGAATGGTAGAGGTCTGTGGCATTCAAAATAGTTGCTTGATAACTTAAGTGAAACTTATGCTATCTGAAAGTATATTAGAAATCTGCTTTTTGAGGTCACATGAAAATTTTGTAACTGTCACCTTATCACTCTAAAAAATAATAATAAAACTTACTTACTGAGGGGTAATGGGTGCCAGTTGAAACACAGGAAGTTCCATCTCCATGTGAGGAAGCACTTCTTTCCTGTGGAGGTGACAGAGCCCTGGAACAGGCTGCCCAGGGAGGTTGTGGAGTCTCCTTCTCTGGATGTCTTCCAAACCCACCTGGATACCACTCTGTGTTCTGGGTGTCCCTGCTGGAGCAGGGTGGTTGGACTAGATGATTTCCAGATGTCCCTTCCAACCTCAACCATTCTGGAATTCTGTGATACTGAGACTGGAACTTTGAGTTGTATAAGCCAGTATAAAGGCATTGCAGTCATATCACACAGGAGGTCTTAACTATCACGTGATTTTTGTTAAAGTCATTTCTAGTTTCTCTACCTAGAGAATCATCTTTTTTTCTTCTTGTGAAAATGAATCACTTTCATGAAATGGTACTAAAATACTGTGAGAAAAATCGAAGTGTGTTGCGCAGCTGAGACTCCATTTTGAAAGGTTTAAATGATGCACTATTTTTAGTATACCTCGAGCAAAATGATGAAGCCAAGGATGTTTATGCTCCTTAGTCTGGAGATAGAACAAAGACTTGGAGGAAGACCTAGAACTTACTTGTAATAATGAGGATTTCATAAAATATCCTTTATCCGTTTGTATCCTTTGCATATAATCTGGCTTACCAAGAGAAAAGATAACAAGATCAGGCGTCTGTGTAATTTTGAATATTATCTTTTTTTCCAGTGTGCACTGATTTTTTTCTTTTTCTAATAGATAATCTCTAGAAGTTTTAATGTTATGATGTTATTATGATGGCTGCAGATCCTTTTTTTTTCTTTTTCTTTTTTTTTTTCCAGTAAATATTTATTAGCAAAAACATTTGTGTTTTGCTGTGTGTCATATGTTTACATATGAACATGTTTATTAATTTGTCCATTTATTTCAGGAGGACTTTCAAACAGCAATATAGTGAGGTGGAAGTTATGGTTTCTATGGATGCAGTTATAGCTGCTATCCTGGTTCTAGTGTGGACCATGTTTTACCTGACTGCTTACAGCAGCGTGTACAAGCTACATGTAAATACTTGTGTGCCTGTATCTCACTTGGATTCACCTTTCTTGCAGTCTGCAATTTTAAATTTGATTTATTTCAAAAACTTCTCCAATGTGCCAACATTCAGCCTACTTTTTAGCCAAGTCTCAGTACACTTACTGTAGTTATAAATTGTCAATACACTTAGCAGCCTTGTAGTATGTTTGTATGACTGATTCTTGGAAATAATACCAAACAATTTTTACACTCTTTCTGGAAGCTGTTCCTGATATTTCTTTGTGATTTGTCTCTGTTTTGGCACTGAGACTGTTTGGCTGTTCTTGTGTTTTGTTTGCTACCACTGGGCTACGTTTTCAGTCTCGCATTCCTGATCCATAGCTGCAGATTGTGGGTGGTTAATACTTGATGAGTACCTTATTTGAGCCAGAAAATGTGGGTGACCAAAATTACTAGTCAAGCGTAGAAAATGTAAACTAGTCTTTTATTGTAGACTTATTTACTGTCTTATCTTTGTTTTGCCTTTTTGCTAAGTGGGAAGTTAGTAGTTGGTGGGAAGAGGAAGAGTAGTGTAATCAGGACCAAGAGGGACTGTCCGAAGAGAGAGGAAGACATTGAACAATGCTGTAAAGAACTGGAAAGGTTGAGAATCTGTGACGAATGGGCAGGACCCCTAGGACAATTGACTTTGTAAAACATTGGAGGATGGTAGGAAATTAGTCATTATGACTCATTCTGAGAGAGTTGTACTGGTAAGTTATTAACTGGAATCAAGTGCATTTGCAGTATTGTAGCAGGAATCCTGGTGATAAGCTGCTGGGCAAATGCAACTTGGAAGGGTGCCACACATCCAGAAGGGTTTGCAAAGGAAGGGAGTTCGTAGACTGAGATGAGTTACTGATCTTGAGGAGCAGCTTTCAGTAGGTAGGTAGCACATTTAACCATTGTTGAGGTTTTGTCAACTGATTTCAAAGAACAAGTTGAAGAAAGGTCTGTTAGATATGTGGTTTAGGAGCTAGGTGCTCTTCCTAAGTGCTGTACAAGAGAAAGGCATTTCCAGTGACAGTTCAGCAGATGCCAGCTGGCACCAGTTTATCTTGGAGGTCCAAAGGAAACTTTCTGGTGGTGAGGGGAAGAGGGAGGTGAGGCTATTGGGAATGATGGCAAATGATCATGTGGTGTCCTAGAAAAGGAGGAACAAATGAAGGAACTGAGTGGTGAGGTGATGGCAGCAGAGGTGAGGAGAGTGGCCCTGACTTCGTGTCCAGCTTCATGAGCCGTCAGAGCTTGGCCATGCTCTCTGCAGGACCAGAAAAGAGGATGCCGCAGAAGCCCAGATGTTAACTGTGAAATGTCTGAATGAAGTATCTGCTGCATGGATGGGTAGGGGCCAGCCTCTTAGATGTATTATGAAGCAAGAAAATGAGTGCTTAGACATATCCTCATTGGAAATCCCCCATGCCTGTGTCAATTGGCCTGCAAGGTAGTGGTGTCCACACTGATAAAAGAAAGCAAAAGGGAAACCTTGTGAGTAAGCTTCTTTGGCTGGCAAGCTGCTGACATGGATGTCGTGGAGAGATGAGCCAAGAATGTCTTGGAATGGACTTGCACAGAGCCCCTGAATGGAGCTGTCAGCTTCTGTAATATTAACATTTTAAAATCTTTAAAAGAGATGGGAGGGAGGAGACCCAATCCCTCCAAAAGACAGAATGGAAAAAGAAAAAAGTACTGAAGAAATTGTTAATAGCCACTCTATGCCTAATCTCTTCTGCTAAGGGTCATGCTATAATATCGACCAAATTTTTGTCAGTGAGCAATAAATAGTCTAGCAGACTTTTCTCCGGCTTTTGGAAATGCAGCTCAGTTTTATGGACAAGGTTAAATGGAACTACTTATGGTAACAACTCAGCATGTGTGCACAAGTTTTGGGAGATAATGTCTTAGAATGATCAGAGCTTAGAAGGGAGCAGCTGTGCAGAAGCAGAGCTATGCTGGCTTTCAATACTGCAGGTGGAGCAGCATGAAAATGGGAATGAGTGAAGTAAATCCAAAGTCTGTAACAAGGGTCCACGGTGCTTTCTGACCCTCTGGTGTTCAGCTTGCTCATTTCAGCTGAGTGGCAAAATGCTGCTAAACTTCACTATTTCCTGGGGACTGTTAGGGATCTTCGTTACAGAACTCTTCATTGAAAATAGAAAAATAATGCCAATAACACACCATTTTTATGGATCTTTTGCAGACTGCACTGTGTAGACTCATAGACTACAATTTGGGAAGCATTGGTCAATAAATTTGCTTGCAACACAGACAAGTTTCTGGCTTAGGGCAGGAGCTGGCTCTGGTATGAAGGTAGATGGTTGAACGTGGCATCCAGAGCATAATAAGTGCTGAAAGAAAAAGCTGCCTAGCAACTCTGTGGGCGCGGGGAGAATAACCCTTACGGGTGGAAAATTTCCTCATGATTGACAGGGCTTCTGCAAGACAAGGCACACTTTTCTGTACCACAATTAAACTAGTTTCCAACTGTTAGTCTTTTTAAAAAATGATCATTAAAATAGCTTTTATGATGATTTAAGAAATGAAATGTGATTTCAGTGCAGATATTTTCAAACTTAACCTGCAGCTGAAGAATTCAGATGGAGCTTGGCTGCGTTAAAGACTGGCAAGTGTTGGCAGGCGTTGAGGAATTTCCTGAGTTATGAAAAGAGAGAGCTGGGCATAGGAGAGATCGCAGATAAGGCAGATTTTAGGAAATGATTGGAAGTGGAATTTTTTTCATGGTAATGAGTTTGTTGGTGGTGAAACCACATACATAGGGCTGTGGCAGCCAAGGCATAACAAGAAAACTAAGGGGGAGAGAAGAGAACTGCCAAAAAAGTACACAGTGAGTAAGTGTTTTGTTGAGAATTTAAGTAATTTTGGTAATAATTAGTTTATATGTAATATAAATAATAATCAGTAATCAGTTACATTTTAAAATATTTTTATTAGTGACAGCTTGGTTGTAAAACTGAGTTCACCTTTATCAAGAATATGTCTATCTTCCATAAATAACAAGAGAAAACTTAGAGAGAGAAGCGTAATACAAGTTTCCCCCCACAGGTAAATCACATAGACTCAAATGCTTAATTAATTAATTAATTAATTTATTTTTATTAAGAGTAAGTATACATTGAAGGGGAATAGACACCTGATGGAGAGAAACCTGAAATGTGAAAACTTACTGATAAAATTATATTCATTTGGGAAATACAGCTTCTTTTTGGTAGTATTTGGATGCTCTTGTTTTTCTGTTCTTAATTTTTTGCATATGGCTAGATCTAATTGCTTAACTTTAGCATGCAAGTAAGAAAATGGATATTTCTCATGGAAATGTGGACTTTTCTAAAAGAAAATGCAACTTTGGAGGTGTATGTAGAGGAACAGTCCCCTGAATTTATATTTGAGATTTCTTTGGAGATTTTTGTGCTAATCGGTACTTAGACTTGTGCATGCCTCCTAACATCTATAAGGAAAGTAAATTTGTACAGAGATTGTTTTATTTGGGAAAATAAAATAAAAGTGTGGGGCATTACATTTGGTAATGGAGCCTGTTCTTGGGCATGTGGGGTTAATTCCTTAACCCAGTTCCCATGCTGATGCCTGGTCTGTAGCAAGTGAAAGGCCTGCCTGGGAGAAAGTAACAGGACTGACCCAACACACAGGAATGTGTGAAAAGAAAAGGAAGGGGCACCTTGTCTTAGAAATGTGCTAATGGCCCAGAAATAGCCATTCTTCAGGTTTGGTGTTGCTGTCACTGGTGTGAGTTTGTGTGTGCAAAACACGGCCTATGTTAAAAAACTTAAGACACATTGACTACCAGTCAGTTTTCAGTAATTTTGTACTTCCTTAAAACTAATCAAGCATGTAGCCTCTACTTGAAGGTCATTTCTCAAGAAAGACTTGAGAGTGGTTGGCATTAAACTCCTGATATAATTCATGCAAATACCTTTTTTTAAAAAAAAACCTTTTAAGAAGCGCATCTAAACCCTTCCCCTTTTTGTGATACTGCTTTTTGTGATGCTGCTTTTCCTCTACCAACTGAAACACAGCATGAATGCTGAGAAGTAATCAAAAAGCAAGCATTTAATTTGAGTGGTCATTTCTTTGTAAACTTAAGGAACATATTGAACTGTTTCTTTCATGACTTGTTTTCACTAGTTAATGAATATTTATAGTTTCAAAGACTAGAGGTTGCTAGTCATTTCCCCCCAAGTGTCTAATTACTTTGGTGGTTTTGCATATTTCAGGCTGTCAAATGTGTTGGTATATGCATAAAAATGGTATGTTTGCACCTATTTAGTAAAGAACTTGTTATAATCCATATTTTGCTTTCGAACAAAAATACTCAAGGCAAAGCTCATGCTTACAAGTGAAGCTCATGCTTCACTTTCTGTGCAGAGTCTCAGGAATTGCAGATCTGCTGTGAAGGGAATGCAGTGGAATTAAGGTCTACAGTGGTATGACTGATTTCTGTTCTGTTCTTAGGTCCTCTCTCACAATTTATGCACGGTGTTGAATGTTCCCCATGATCCTGTGGCATTGGAAGAGCACTTTAGAGATGATGATGAAGGACCAGTTTCCAATCAGGGTTATATGCCTTATTTAAACAAATTCATCTTGGAAAAGGTAAGTTTTGAATTCTTATGTTTTGTTTTCCCCTGATCTGTTTTGTATTAGCATCTTAACTCAGAGTCTTATCTCTACAAAAGACTTTTACTTGCAGGAGGCATACCTATCCAAAGAAAAACTGGTGGTCTGTGTGTGTGTGCTGGGCAGGACAAATACTCAGAGGAGTCTATGCTTTAAAATGGAAGCTTGCACTTTTTTTTTTTTTCCCTTCTCCTCTTCTCTCTCTGGTTTCTGCTTCCCGTTATATCTGTATTTTCTTTAAGCTCTGCTCATGCAAAACTGTGTTCATATTACTAAACAACCTCAGTTTAAATGTGTTCTGAAGTGCCTTGCTTGCACCTATAAATTGCCATGCTTTATGCTGTGGCTTCAGTGGAGTGGTATCATAGTCTGCTCTGCAAGCAGAAAGGGCAGAAATACCTTTAATGTGGGTTCACAAGGTATGTTAATTAACAGATATCTTTAAATAGTTAAAGCAGGTGATATCAGGGCATGTTGACAAGTTTGGCGTTCCAGATTCTTTCCTGTAGAGTCTGAGCACTGTTGAGTTGTCTGTGCTTTCGTGCTGTGTGTTGTTTTGCAGGAGCTCTGGAAAGCTACAATGTTCTCCCCCTTATTCCCCTTTCCACCTTAATCTAAGCAGAGGAGGTCACTGGACCAGAGCTGTTCTCTGGGAGCTCTCTGAGATTTAAGTTGAATTTCCTTAAAGTGAAAAAAACAACTTTTTGCTTTTCTACCTGGCAGCCTCTATTCGGAAGCTGTTGGAGGCAGTAAAAAATACATTACAATGAAAATATGTCAGTTTGGTACCACTGATTTGTCTTACACTGGAGGACTAACACCATAGAGATTCATACATTGGTACTATGGCTGAAGAGAAACATATATGCTTTCTTTCATAATGTTAGAAAACCCTAAACTGATTTATATCTGAAAAGTTCTCTGACAATTTCAGATTAGGCTTTTTAACCCAGTTTGATAGTTGTTCTGTTTCCTCAAGTTTTTAGTCTACATTTAATACTAGTGAAAAATGCAATAGCTAGCTGATGTGCAACCTTGCAGCCTGGAAACGGGGAAAGCTTCATATCTCTGGCTAAGACTAGTGAGCATGGGGGGTTACTCTCTGCCCACCTGTGCTCTTACCAGTTGTCGACCACTGCCTCTATAGCATGTGGTTTCTTTTGTACCCTGTTCTCTGTGTGAGAGCTGATGGCCATTGCTGCACATAAAGATACCCACTTACTTCCTTGGCTATTTGCTGTCGTCCTTGCTTTGTCCCTGGGAAGGCTATCATTTCGTTTCCACTTAGCGTTGGCTATTTGAGCCTCTGTAAGATTCTACTGAGATCAGACTTCATGGACAAAGAAAGGGCCTTATTTTATTTTGATTGAAGGATTACAGTTGCAGAGTCTGAGTCACAGGGGTTTTTTAGTGTCATTTGTGGGCAGTAGCAAGCCATTAAATCAAAGGGGAAAAAAGAAAAGGATGGAAACGGCAGTTTGTTTCAACTATAAACATGTTTCCTTGTTTAGGATGTTTATAGGGGAGAGAGTTAGGGAAATGAGGAACAGTTCTAATAATAAAACAACACTTTAAATCAAGAATGAAAGACCTGGCTACGTAAACAAGTTAACTTGATGTGAACAAAGGTGTGAATTTACTGTTCTTGGCTACTTTGTCTTATTCTTGTTCTGTTCTTGGTTACCTTCTTATTCTATGGTAACTTCATATTATTTAATCCCAATTGTTTTTTCAAACAATTCAGATATGTTCTAGTAGAAGTTAGTAAAATTCTGCAGACACAAGGCTATCTTTGTGGACTTTAAAAATCTTGATTGTGACATGCCTTTCAGAGATGATGTATTTTCCTATGTCTGAAATAAATCTATTCTTTTTCTGTAAGTGCCCTTTTCAGAAGGGAACTGTTACTTGCCAGTATTATGTCTGTGTAATTTGTTTTACTCTGTTTCATTACTATTCTATCATGTTACATTTTATAATATATGTCGTTCAGTGCCAACTGAAAATGTTTCCTTTATACTGATGCTGATGGTATTTCACAATATATCTTAGGAGAGAAAAGACATTAGTGGGGACAAGCAAAGAGCATCATTCAAAGCTTCGGTTATTTTGTCTTACAGTTTTTGGAATTGATCCCATCATAAATACTTAACCCAAATATTTTCTGTATTTCTTTGTATTTTAGAGTTATTTAATTAAGCTACGAGTACTAGTATATTGTGCTTTGCATAGCAATATAAATTTAAGATCTCAAAGTTTTATGGATTTTTTTGTGTTTTTCTTGTGATACTTGGAAAGGGAAGGCAAATGTCTTTAAGTATGGTGTTTCTATCTCTGTGATTTAAGCTATTTAGGAATTGGAGGGCTCAGGTCATCTGTATGTTTCGTCGTTTGGATACACACACAAGTAAGTGATAGTGTCTTTGCAGATAGGCTCTACAGTTAATAGTGTGTGGTACTATAGAAATTTTCAAACAAAACAGATACATATAGTGTTTTGGACAGACACAGTGAATGAAGTACAATTGAAAAAGCACATACTAAATTTTCCCGTACAAGGATTCATTTGTTAATCAAACTGTTGAATTGTTGGCTATTCATACTAGTTGCAAGTAGGATGAGTATTCTGCTCCAATAAAATTGAAATACTAGTTTCTCAATAGAGTTTCATAATCCCAGTATTTTAGTTCAAATCAAGATGATATAGTGTAGGATTTGTAGTAGAGTCTTACAGTAATTAGGCTTTTTTTGCAATCTCTCTAAATTGGAATTCTAGGATTTTCTCTGGCCTAATCTGAGTGTATAAATACATGTTTTGTTCATGTCATGAAAAGGCAACTTGTATTTGCATTTATGGCTCTCTGTTCTTTTGCCATCAGTTCCTCCTGTCTAAAAATCTCTACAGCTTTTCAGTTAAGTTGGAGATAGCTTTATGAATAATTTCAAGCGCAACTTGAAAATCTATCCAATTATCGTTAGTTTATAAAATGATGATTAGAAATAATCTCTTGCAAATTTGGTGAGATTATTTATTTAGAATGATTAAAACATGGCCCTTAGAGTGGAACATTGCCCACCAAGCAAGTCAAAGCAGTACAGCCAGGACTTCTGTACTGTAGAGTAAGCTCTAAAATGATTTGGTTTTAGTTTGTTTGGTGGTGGTGGTTGTGGTTTATTTCTTTGCTTTATTTTCAGTTGTAGGATTTTCTTCTTCCTTCCCTTCAGACACCCTCAAATATTCTTGAAAAAATGATACACCAGAAAAAATTGACGTCACTACAAGAAATAGTTGAGGAAAATTGTCTTCTTCAATAAAGAGAACTATTTAGTTCCACACACCCCAGAACAATGCTGGAATTATATCCTTTATTTAACAGCCAGCTTAATTGTTTATAGAAAACAAAAGCAAAACAGGAGTGAATCATAGTTATTTTGGAGAGCTGAACTTGTGCACTAATCTGTTTATTTTTCCTGAATGATTTCTAAATAGTCTCTCTGTTTCTGGTGCCACATTGACCGTCTTTTTTTTTTTTTTCTTTCTTTCTTTTTTTTTTTTTCTTTTCAAATTATCAAATCTGGGTTCTGATCAGAGAAGCTGCTTACCTAAGCTGGGGCACTAGTGGAACTTAGTCACCTGCAGCAAAGTGACGCTCGTGCCTCCTGCTTGGCTGCCGCCTGTTGTGGTAGCTGTAGCACCCCGCGGGTGACATGGGCTGCTCGGGTGTGCATGGTCCTGCTTTGCCGTGTGACAACAACCGTCTTGTTCCTGCGGAGACCGGAGCAGCCAGTTGTCTTGCACTAGCCTAGGGTCCGTGCAGGGGATGTTTTGCCACCCCTCTCCCTGTGCATCACTGTCAGCTCCCTCGCTTCAAAACATGAGCTGGCTGTAGAATCACCCGCTGCATTTGTGCTGCTTAGTGCACTTGCCAGCTGGTGGCTCTAGGAAAGGAGCCACTGTACCCGGATATTCCTTCAGAGCAGCATAACCACAAGGCTTTTCCAAGGCTGAGGTGTTCATTATCTGGACTGGTGTGACTGGACTAGGTGGAGAGGGCAGTCAAGAAAAAGCAAAGGCAAATAAGTGCAGCTGTGGGATGAGGCACTGACAAGCAGGAGGACAGAGAAGGAAACCCTGGTTCTGGTCCTGCCTCCAAAGAGTATTTGTGTAGTTTGCTTGGTCAGCAACGCCAAGTTTAACGCCATGTTTCTCATGCAGATAACCCAGACACAGAGGCTGTGGCTGTAGGAGCTGGAGCTCCTGCACCTTCCACCTTCTTCCAAGGGCAGCTTCTGCCTGTGGCCTGCCTCTTGCAGTGTCACTTGCCCTGGTGTCTCATAGCGTGCCAGGTTTATGGTTTTCTTCCATGGTTTCACTTGTAGTCCTTGGGACTGTATTTAAGGTATTTGTTTGCATACAGTTGGTTTCCTCTTTCCCTCTGCCTTTTTTTCTCTGCCCACATCAGTTCATCCATTTCCTTAGTTAAGCTTTAAAAAAGTTGACCGCCGTGGCTCAACCTCTGCTATTTTTGACCACTTACCAGACTGGGTAGGAAATCGTACACTTCACTGATCCTGTCCTTCACACATATAGAATGTGATTTGGTCTCTCATAGGAAAATCTGATCTGAGTATTATTGGTATCATTACCAGAAGAGGTGCAAAAAACCTGTCTCTTAGATGTGCATTCTGAAACTGCAAGAGACTTCCATTGCAATGCAAAGCCTTCATGCTGGCAAAGATGTAGCATTGCAGAGCTGCAGGGAGATGCAAAGGTTTCATCTCTAACATAAGTGAGAGTTTAAAGTAAAATAGAGGAAATGAGAGCTTTGCCATATGTAAATAATTCACAGATGTGTATGCACAAATATTAGATATAATAAAGGATAACAAAAACAAGTGGTTTTAAAATCTGTTAAGGTAAAGATTTGCAGTCTGTGAAAAATTAAATTTCCAGTGGATTAACTAGTCAAGAAAAAACGTTCAGTATCAGAAGGTGAGTTGCAATTAAGAAAGTTAAAGTGATGATTTGGAAGCTAAAACTGTTGTGCTAGAGTGAATGCTGACGGGAGTATAGTCTGCCTCACATGAAGTGTGATTAAAGACTAAACCAGAAATTGGAGGTTGGATGCAGATTTTGCTGGAAGACACTTTTCAGTTTACTGAAAGTTTACTCCTTTTGGGAAGTCAGACAAGGCTGTTACAGTGCTCTTTTTGGGCCATAAATTTTCCTGAAAACTAGAATTTCCTCAGTGCTTTTTGAATGAGCTTTCTATTATTTTTCTGTCTGTACATGTTTAAAATATATATATTTAAAATTTTTTTTTTTTTTTAGGTTCAAGTAAACTTTGACAAAGTTGAATTCAATAGGATGTGCTGGACACTCTGTGCTAAAAAGAACCTCTCTAAGAGTCTTCTGCTGATTAGCGATGAAGATGCATTTAAAGTGTGGGTTATCTTCAACTTTTTGTCAGAGGACAAATACCCCCTAATCATTGTACCTGAGGAGGTAAGAAACAAAAACTTCTGCTATTTAACACCAGTTTGTTGCATGTTCCTTTTGAATTATGCTAGTGTTTGCTGTTCTCTAGATAAGTATTTTTTGAATATAGAAGTCCTACTCCTCTCTTACAATAATGTAAGACCTCATACAAAAGGCACAAAAGGATATGTGTTTGTTTTGTTTTTTACTTCCAGGCTGTAAATGAGAAAAAACACAAAGAACGCTTTAAATATCCATGTCATTAAAACAGCCTAGACTAAATGGGACATGCTGCTTAGCACCTAATAGTAACTAGCTAATTTTGCAGTTTGTGGAGACTGACTGGTGACTCAGCTTCAAATCACAAGCTGTTGAGGTTGTCACTTCACTAATGAGTAGTGCACATGTGTGATCTCTGAATCACTGCACTTGCTTGTATGTTGGTACCTGGGCTTTGCACAGTTGGCACATGAGTGTGATTCTGGGGGGAAAAAATCTCCTTTCTGCTCCATGTTACCATGATTTGCAGATGAGTGTTCAGTCTCATGTCACCCTCCTGCTGAAAAGCAGAAGTACTGCTCTAAGAAGACTTCTCTGATGATGTCTATTTCTGAACAAAAGCAGTGTCTGAACTCCTCCTGCTTGAAACGGTTGAAGGATTAACAGTAGTGAGCAAAACTCCAGAGAGATCTCTTTGTACTTTAGGTGCATCAACAAGTACAGGCAAAGTTTGAATAGGAATTTTAACCCTAGAGGAGAATTTTAATGTCTTCAAAATGTAGTGCTTTTTCCGTGGTGAGGGAAGATAGGGAAGATTGGATCTGCAGGCAGGAATAGCCTCCTGCAAAACTGTACACAGAAATCCCAGTACTCAGCAGTTCTTCACAAAGTACTACTTAATATGTTTTGCAGACTGTTAGCATTCAGAGATCAAAACATTTTGATTTATGTGTCAGAGCAGTGTAACTGTGCAGCTTTAATTTGTTATGCCAAACTGTAAATCAGAGAGAGTTCCCCCTTCCCTAGCAAAATGAGCAACTCAGCTCTGCCTTATCACTTACTATTGAACAGGATTATTTCACTCTGTAAGATTTCAAGTTTTACCCAGATTGGTGATGACAGGGCCCTACCTGGCATGCTTCTTATTTCTAAGGATAAAAAGAAAGGGGGGACAAATGGGACAGTTTTCATACATTCTTTCTTTTTTTTTTTTTCCTTTTTTTTTTTTCCCCTCCAAGTTTTGGGAGATGGAGACATTTTTGAAACTTAGACAACTCCTTTATTAATGCTGTCAGATTTAGTGTTGGCAGAAGGTCTTAGCCATGAAATGTAGAGCCTGGAACTCGAATTCACCCCAGGTGTGTCCTCCCTAGGGCCGCCCAGCTTTTTGGGGCGGGGGGTGAGTCTTTCACCTCTCCGTATCCCTTGGCGCGTGGTTAAAAGCTTCGGAGCTGCCAGCTCCGGGTGCTGGCAATGCTTGCTTGCTCTCCCACTGCCAGAGAACCTCCCGCACTCCTGCTGCCAGGTGTGGGTGTCACCCGGTAGTTCCAGCGTGTCTCTCCCTGCCGAGGGCTGCGGTGTTGGGCCAGAAAGAGCTGCTCTGGATTTCTGAGTTGGGATCATTCTTTCCTTCCCGTCCTTGAGGTCCGGGGTTAAGCAGTGTTGCTCTTTCACTTGAATTGCTTTAAATCTGAATAAACCTGTGTCTGTATCTTCTTGATTACAGTAGGATTTAAGTTGTGCAATACAGTTTAAAGAAAGCTTATAAATCCTGGCAAAGAAAGGCTGCTCTGTTCTTATCATGTACAATGCCTGCATTCACTCTAACCTCTTGCCTTGCCTCAGACCACACAGGTAATGTAATCAGGCAGTGAAGGAATGCTATCTGGTGAATGCACTGCTTTCTGTTTTGCACCAGACCTCCTGGGTTTTCTGTGTTTCTGAAAAACTCCACATTTACCACATTTATCCTTTTACCCAGAATTCCAAAAGTATCAAAGCAAAGTCTTAATTTTGGCCAATTTTGCCTTTTCTCTGTGTGACCTTTCATGTCAGCCTTTTTAGTTGTTTTGTCCATTGTTTTTTTAATTACCAAATCTGAACACCAGATGAGATTTCCAAAGCATCCTCTTATACAATCGTTAATGGTGATCCTGGGGCTGACAATTTTTAGCAGAAAATAATCCCTTTCTGTAGTGTTCAGAATGATACTGCTTAAGTATTTTTCTTCCATTTTCTTTTTATGCATCTGGAGTTCATAAAGACAGTTTGATTTTAATGTCTTGATAGATTATGTAATCTTCACCACATTATCGTCCCTTCTGTCATTTAATTAAAAAAACGACTTGTGCATCTTGTTTAAATGAGCTGCAAATGGGCTGTTTGTTGGGGTTGTTTGTAGATAGGATGATGATAGAGCTGTTGTAATTCTATGTTTATATTTTATTAGAACAGATGTAAACCTTTCATGTGAGTCGGGATCATTTTCCCGCCAGGGAGTGAGCTTTCCTTTTCTCCCTGCTTGTTTCTGTTATCGTTGGCTGAGAATATCACCACACACAACTTCTGCTGCAGAGTCTTCCCTGTGGAGCCAGCCTCTTCCCCTCCTCCCTGCCTTCTGCCTCCTAGGCTTTGTTTTCTTTTTCCCCTCCTGCTTTTATATAATTAGGAAAATCGTCTCATACTTTCAGATGAGGAAGGTGATCTATCCCTTGCAGATTTCCTATCCCAACTCATGGATGGAAAGATCTGACTGGTAGATAGGAGGGAACCCCCTGGGTCTCTAGTGTGTTGGTACAACTTCATGTCACTATGAAGAAAGATGCGTCCTCCTCCTACTCAGAGGAGGAACTCTGCTCCTTGAGATTTTTGTGGGTCCTTTTTGTTTGATTATTTATTTTTAATGGCACAGGCAGTCTCTGCAATTGCTTGAATAACTACATATATTGGTTGGGTACAGTTTCATTTTCTTTGCACTGTTTGGATTTCTCCTCTTCCTTGCTGGCTTTATGTCCCTTGGATCTTGAGCAGTGGTAGGAGGCTCTCCTGTCAGAAAGTGGTTTATGGAGGAGGGTTTCTTCCCACCTCCTTCCCAGAGTGTTAGGACCAGATTCCCTACCCAGCTGGGGAACAGCAGCAGATCTGGAGCTGCTGCAGCGTCTCCCTCGGAAAGACTTCCCCTTGGACGCACTTCAGAGGTGGAGGAAGGCTTTAGGAAGAGCAAAGCACGGAAAGCAGGTGCAAAGTGGGAATTTTGAAGCAGGAGCGCAGGGGGCACCGAAGTTGTGCAGCTCTGAGCTTGTTGTATTTGGGTTAAGCGCCAAGGTGGCGGCTGGCTGGGCCTCCCTGCCCCTCTGAGTGCAGAGAGGCAGCCGGGCTGCCCCCGGGAGCCCGGGGACAGGAGCGCTCGGGGAAGGATGGGCCGGGCTGGCCCTGGGCCTCGGAGGGCACCATGACGGCTGCGGCCAGGGCCTGCTCCGTCTGCCCCCGAGTGAGCTCCCTTCGAGGTGAGAGCCCGTGCTCTGCACACAGCAAAAGGTTTGCGAAGCTGAGTGAAGGCAGTGGCAGGGAGGCTGAAGGGCTGCAGAAAGGTTGGAGAGAACAGCAATTTTGTTTTCTCAAGATAAAATTAGTTTGTCTAGGTTGTTCAGCTGATGGGAAGTTTTCAGAACTAGCACTGGCTTAGCTAGGGACATGGTTGCCTTCTGTGGCTCAGATGCTCAGAACTAGGAGCCCACGTTGGGGCTGTCCCTGCTCCCCAAAGCCAGGCTCTTCCTCAAGGCTCCCCAATTGTGGGCATCCAGAGGGCTTTATCTTCTGATTATCTGTCTCAAAAAGGAAAAAAACAAGAGAGAAGATGAAAAATTTTGCAATTGTAAGAAGAAAAATGTTGCTACTTATTATTTTGCCTGGAGCTTTCTTTACAGCTCCCGCCTGAGTCGTTACAGACTCCTTCGTCAGCCTTGGTATTGTTTAACCAGACGTGTTCTGTTTTGTGAGCAGGTCTCCACACACTTCCCCTTCCTTTTTGTGGACACGTGACCGTAGCCTCGGGAATGTGGTACCGCCTGAAAGCTGCAGCGTGTGGATGGCTGCGTCTGTGGGACGCCCTCCGTCGCAGACGTGGCAGAGCTCTGCGCTGGTCGCTCCTTTGCTGCTGCAATGCACTGTTCGGGTGGCTCGCTCTCAATAAGCCAAATATACTCACTGAGTTTATCCTCCAGCCTGGTCAAGTGGCATTTCTAGCTCTCCAAATCTAGGACAAAGAGGGTCCAAATATTCTGTGGGTTTGCTGTGCATTTGAAAATGAGGGTTTTTTTAGGTTGAGGAGATGAAAAACTGAAGTTACCCATTGGTGATTCTTTCGGAGGAGTTTCCTGGAGGGTGGTGTTTTTTTTTTTTTTTTTTTTTTTTTTTTTTTTTTTTTTTTTTTTTGTGATCTCATTTGCTTTGCTTTCCTGTTCTCAGAATATCAGAGTTTGGCTAAATACAATTAATTTCATTAATTTTATGATTTATAATAAATTCAGAAATAAAATGAAAACTGCTACAACCAAAATGAAAGGTACTTGAGTGGAGTTGTAATTCATCTGTGTCCTCTGCAAGTTGATGATGATGGTCAGAAAGAGATGAGAATGAGATGCTGGGTCACTTAAACCTTGGGTCAGTTCTTCCCATTTCACTTCTCTTTTCCTTGGTAGCTGCTGCAGAGAGCAAGAGATTTTTCAGTTTATGCAGCGGGTTGTCCTTAGAGTTATCATGAATATTGAGTTCTTTGTTCTGTAAAGTTTAATACGAGTTTAATGCTAAAGGAGTAAGTTTAGGCTGGATCATGAGCATAGTAGGTTTTTGTTTGTTTTAACTACTACTCTGGTTCAACTGATTGTATTATCTACAAGAGTATTATACATTCTAGTACGGGGATTTTTTTAATGGTGGAAAGGAAGGAACAAATATTGAATAAGTTATGTTCTGGTGGGGAAAAAAGGAACTAGAAACAAGATATAATTGTTTTCAGGGCCCTTGCTGAGCTGTACAAGCTCCCACAGAAGTTAGTCCAAGTCTGCTGTGCTAATACTGCAAACCTGGTCTGAATGGTGCAAGGCAGAATAGCTGTGTGCGCCGTGCTCTGCTGGGCGTGAAAGCTGGATTTTAAAAACTAAATTCATCCGTTAACAGGCCTGCTGGTATATCAAAAAATACATGAAACAGCTATGATGTTTCATAGTCCCTAGAGAATTGTGCCAGGAATACTTGGAAAAGAAAGACAATAGGCACTGAAGTGAAAAAAAGAATATCAAGTAGGCTGTATATCTAATTTTTAAAAGCTTCTTTTCATTGTATTCTGTTTGTTTTCTCTTGGCAAATTCTAGCTAGAAAATATTTGTTGATTTGGGTTGGAACCGGTTTCTCATAGTGGTGGTACCAGTTGGTGCACCCTGGTGTATGCAGTGCTAGTTCCTCCTGAAACAAAAGCCCTGTGTCTTTACATCTGTGTCAAAAAGTGAGTAAGGCCCTGCCAGAATAGCAGCGAACATTGCTTTGCATTTGTTATTTGACACACTGCTTTTTAACCACAAAAGTGAGTCGTGCCAGAAGACTTAATTTGTCAGTTATTTGCTGAGTTGTCGGGTCTCGTTGTGGAGGAGGGGAAATGCACTTTGCTCTCCAAGCTTCCTCATTTGAGCTCTAAATGAATGATGTCTTGTTTGCGTCCACATTTACCAAATCCACCTCATTTCTTCACTTGTCTTATGCTGCTCCACATTTGTATTTTCTCCTCCCCGACACTCACTGTTGCCACAGAGCAGATACACTGGACAAAATTTTTATGCAGATCTCAGTTGGTTATGTGCTTATCTCAATAAAAGATCAAGCTTTATTTCTTTTTATTTTAGAAATTGCAGTATGCATAGCCTAGTTTGAATATCGTTAGAACTAATTGGATATTTTATGTACTCTAAGAGGATTTAGGATATTTGTGGTGATGTTAGTGATTTGTAGGTGGTTAGTTAGTAGTCTAGTGTATAATCTGTCCAAGAATAAAAATACAGTAAAGTGTAACCAAAGGATGTTTTGGCTTTCTGTTAGCTCATTGCAGGATGCGTGTCACAGCCAACCGTTTGCATTACTGCACTTCCAAACCATTAGTTTGATGCCCATTTTGTTCACATGGTTCTGAGTACAAAAGAGCAGGGGAGATGGTGAAATGTGTGGTCCTTTTTGTCCCTTTTCTGTGAGTCTAGCACTTGGAAACAGCTAACTAAAGGCATTTCAGAGCTGCACACCTCAAGCAGCCTAACAGGTTGCAAGATCTTGGAGCAAAGCTTGATGAATTTTAATTTTGCACTGTATTCTTCTTTTTTATTATGTGTTGCCCTGCACGGTGGCAGGAGCATCGCCTGCTATCCCTATTCACATCCCATGCCTGCCCTACAGTGTGGGGTTGCTGCTCTGATCGCGCACTGCTTGTGGGGCTGAGGGGCCGGGGGACTCGTTTCCCCTGGTTTGATGCCAGAGCGCAGCTCAGCAAGTCGCGGCTTTAGGAGCCTAGTTTTGAATCAAGTGTTGGGCGCTCCTGCTCATGCGCTTGGGGAAGAATCTTTGCTGCTTTTTCCCTGGCCTTTCTGTGGCGCTGGGCTGGCGGTAGGAAGCGAGCTGCCTCCTGCCGCTCACCGAGTGCGGGGCACGTGTGGCGTTTGGTGCTCCGAAGCCTGGGGCTGCTCCCGCTCGGTGTGCGTGCACTGGGCTGCAGCAGGAGCATTTTTGAGAGTCACAGTTGGCAAAGCACACCTGCATGGTTCCAAAAGGAATTAATTGCTGAATTTAAAAAATTCAAGCCACTCAGAACCAGCACTCTCTATGGCTTCTGTGTCAAGCTTAAAGACCTGTTTCGTGCCTGGATGGCAACTCCTCTTAAGACACTCTGGAGCATGAGCCACATCTCAGGAGCACGTGCTTCCCGCCCAGTCACAGTGGGAACTTTTATTGTAGACTGGACGGTGACTTTAAGGAGCTCCTTCGTTTTGCCCTAGCCATACCTCTCATCCTGCCAGAGCAGGGCTGTAGGACAAAGGGTTACTGTGCAACTGAAAGGGGAGTCGAAGGCCGCCCACCTGTAGGGTGGATTTCAGCTCCAGTAAGTCGCTGCGGCGCGGCGCAGCACACGCTCCGCTGCGCTTGTTTCGAGCTGCCAGCTGTGAGGGGGAGGGGGCTGCCGGGTGCCCCATGCGGCAGAGAGGAGCCGTGGGTGCAGCCGCGGGTGCAGCGCGGGGCCTGCACGCGAGCCGCTGCGGGGACAGCGACGGGCAGCTCCCCTCGTCCCTCTGCACAGCGGCTGCTGCCTGCGCCAAAGCCCCTTACTCCAGGGGGAGGGAGATGGTGGCGCAGCTGGAAGGTTCATCTGCTGTGTGATGCAGCAGCTCTGCTAGCGGGGTGTTCTAGCCCATAGGAGACATTGCCTTTTGTTCTCCAGTACCACTAAGGACAGGGGTAGCGATAGGAGCCAAGGGAGCGAATAAAGACATGAAGCCTTCGAGAGTGTCCAGCTGCTACGGCTTCCCAGCAAGGCGCGCTCAGCTGCCACCCTGTGTCCTGGCTAGTGGGAGTCAAGCTCCCGGATCACTTAGCACTTCCAGAAGCATCACCTAAAGTAAACCTGCTTCCCGCTGACCCCTGCGGGTGTCGCAGTCAGCAGGGCGGCGCTCAGGACGTGCATTCACCCGTGTGTGTGCAGAAGGGAGCCGGCTGCGTCCGGCCATGGTCTCTCCCAGCTCTGCCTCGGAGCCTGTGCTTCCCAGCGCCTGCTTTGGAGCCGCAGGGCTGCTGTGTGCAGGAAAGGAGCAGCTGGAGCAGCCGCTCCCCATGGGCCGGCTGGGCCGACATGAGAGGAGGCGGCTTCCTGCTGCGCTTGTGGTCTGGGAGAGAACGGAGAGCCCAGGGGAAGCCGGTGCCGCCTTCTCTGCCTGGCTCCGGTGTGAGCCGCGCTCTGGACCGACCTGCCCAGGGAGCTGGGGCTGCCGAGGGAGCGCGTCGGCGCCCTGGCCGCCAGGGCCGTGGTTGGGCCCAGGGGACGGTCAGGAGCCGGCGTGCGAGGAAACGCAGCGACCTGCACCCAGCAGGGGCAGGAGGCACCGATGCCTTGTGCGTCTGCAGCACTGGGTTAGACCCTGGGCTTGGTGTCGAGTCGCTGCAGCAGTTGAAGCACGGAGGTGCGGCCCTGGCTCCGCACTGTGGAGGCCTTGGGAGGAGGGCGTTCCAAGCTAATTTGGCTGAAAATCCTCTGTGTGTGCCTAGAGGTGCTCGTGGGCTTAAAATACTGTGTTGGTTAGAGAGAAAGCTGCGGTGAGCTAAAAACAAATAAAAATAGAAACCAGGAAAACAAAGAAACGCAGCCGCCTTTCCCTCTTTTTCATTCTTGGGTTTGTTTTGACTAGTGCTATTATTAGTGTGCAGTTTGGTAATGTTTATGGCCTGGTGAAAGGTGAAAGGAGAGGGAGAGTCTGTTTTGGAAGCAGTAAAAGCAAAGGTGAGAATTGTGGTGGTGGTTTGGCTCTCAGGGAAGGTTTGCCAAGACTGCAGTGACGGCGAGGCGACGTGGGGAAGAGGGCTCTAGTGAAGAAGCCCAGCCTGCCACGTGTTCTGTAGGAGTCTGAAATATTAAACAGGAGGCTCTCTGGGTCCATCTTTCTTTTCTTCCTTCAAATGAACAGAGAAGCTGCAGGCAGGCTCAGCAGTCAAAAGCTGGACCTTGTGAGAAGAAAAGCTCTGGGAACCTAAATGTTTTGTTATTTAGACCCTTTACATTTGGAGGCCTAAATGCAAATGTAGGAACCTGGCTATACAATAAAAAAAATAGGCATTAAAAATAGAAATAAATATAAATTATAAATATGCATAAATAAATACCAATAATAGCCAAGTATATAGAATAGCCTCTAGAGAACCTTAATTTTCAACTGTGAAACACTTGATTTCTGTGTCTGAAAAGGATTAAATTGTGTTTCTGTTTCTTTACAGATTGAGTACTTTCTTAAGAAGCTCACGGAAGCGATGGGGGCGGGCTGGCAGCAGGAGCAGTTTGACCACTACAAGGTTGCGCTCAACACCAGCCGGGAAGGGCTTTCCGCGTGGGAGCTCATCGATCTCATCGGAAGTGGGCAGTTCAGCAAAGGCATGGACCGGCAGACAGTATCAATGGCAATTAATGAAGTCTTTAATGAGCTCATATTAGATGTACTCAAGCAGGTAAGAAATATGGAAAATGGGTATTTTAAAAGAGAACAGGTTTATTGCATGATTAGAAAATGTTCCTTGGTACTGCCGTTTCCTTCACAGCAGTGGGAAAATGAGATAAATTACATCTAGGGGTTCTTATAATATCATCTTCCTATAGGAAAGGAGTTGTGCTGTCAAGACTGGTGTAATTGTTACAGTATTACAGTGTTATGAATCAGTTGCTTATTAGGAGGACTTGTTTTTAGAAATAAAGTGGGCTTCAGACTTGAAATGTAACCTTTTCTTTTATTACTGGTGTCAATTACTCATTACTTCACAGACAGCTACAAACATGGTTTTTTTTACCAATTCTTAAAAAGTCTGGCAATTCCTGGATTTTTCTGAAAATGCTGCTTTGCAGCTGCAGTTAGATTGTAGCAAACGACTGGCAGGTTGTGCTGATAGGACTTCTGTACTCGGACAACATGGTCCTGACAAGCCCGGAGCATCTGCTGCGGAGCTGACACAGTTTAGCAGGGCAGAAAGGTACCGCTGAGCTCCGGGGCTTTGCTCGTCTCTGCTCAGCAGGAGGTTTGAGTAGCGACTTTCCTGTGCTCGAACACAAACAGTAAGGGGAGCCCTTAATATTCTTAGCAAATGTCTATCAGTCTTCTGTTGTTTCAGGTCTCCAGTGGATGGGTTATACGCTTACAAATGGCTTTAAAACTGCACATTTTTTCCATAGGAAGTATAAATTTATTAAAGCTCAATGAGTCGCAGGCCAAGTTACCTAGAGAGCTAGATAAACTTGACTTTTTTTCACCTAGGGAGTGTTCTTTTCAACTTTGTTCCTTGGTAGCTGGGAAACAAAGGCTCTCTTGGCAGACTTTCCAATCCATTCTGAAGAAAGCATCAGCAGGTCTCGGCACGGGAAGTTCTTTCAGAATATCCACCAAACAATGCGATGCCAAGGGCTATTTTTGGTTCCCCTGCTCGCTCATCAGAGGCAAGGGCTGGGAGGGGGGTCCTGCTTAGCTATGGACAAGGGAAGTCATTTTGCTCATTAAGGACATCGAAACAGAGAAACCGCTTTCGTCAGGCCTGCCTCCTGAAACCTGAGAGCAAATCTGGCTTCTCTGGAAGAGCAAATTTTCAGTTTTTATGCCTTTTTTTTTTTTTTCCTGTCTCCTTTTTTTCCTCTTCTGGCAAATAGCCTGAGTACCTTTGAAAATAGATCTTTGACATGTAAAAAAAAAACATAAAAATAGTTTGTGTGTTTGAGTCAGCTCCTGCTGGGAAAACGGTGCTGCCCGAGGGAGCAGCGCCTCTCCGCTCGCTCCCGGCAAGGCCCGTTCCTTGCTGACTGGCGCCGTCAGCAGCGCGTTTATTGGTACGTGATGGCATCGGCGTGGAGTTAATGAGACACCACGTGGGCTCGAAGTCTCATGCCACCATTCGTGTTGAACGCTTGTCCTGTAATCTCCAGTGTGGGGATGGGTAGCAGTGATAGTTACATTTGTGATAGTCTTCTCTTCCTCTTTCCTGAGACATCTCTATCCTGCATGTGATAGTTGGGGTGAAAAGAGATCGCTAAGAGATACCAGAGGACTATTAGAAAATGAGGAGAAGCTTCTGCACAGAAGCATAGATTTGGAGCATAGTTTAGCATAGATTTGGAGGGGAAAATAGTAGTCTTGGAAGGCAAGTTCACCCCGTATATAAGGCAGGAGCACAGCCAAAGTGTGGGGGGCTGCTCCATTTGTGTGTGTATATGTGTGTGTGCATATGTTACTTATGTAGACAGAGCTGTGTATATGTATTTTTTAATATCCATATGTACATTATATACTCTTTATACAAAACAGACAGCTAAAAGACTTTACAGAAGAACGTTCCTTGGTCTCCTTTCTGACATTTTGATCCTCTTAGTTTGGAGCACTTTGAGCCTGGGAATGGAAATGTCCAGGTGAAATATGGTAGGGCTGTGGTCAAACTCCCCTCGGTACAGTGGGCCATAAACCACATAACTGAACGACCAAGTGGTTCCACAGGGACCAGGCAGTTCAGTTGCCCCCTCCCTTCTTGCAGGGCTATATGCTGAAAAAAGGCCACAAAAGGAAAAACTGGACAGAGCGATGGTTTGTGCTGAAGCCCAATATTATTTCCTACTACGTAAGTGAAGATTTAAAAGACAAGAAGGGAGACATCATGCTG
Source organism: Rhynchotus rufescens (assembly GCA_032273925.1). Lineage (NCBI taxonomy): Eukaryota > Metazoa > Chordata > Aves > Tinamiformes > Tinamidae > Rhynchotus > Rhynchotus rufescens. The sequence continues at coordinate 30,456 of JAVCKT010026828.1, read as the reverse complement.
GATGGCAACTGTTGTGTAGAGGTAAAAAATAACAATTACTAATTTCTCCAAAGAAAAGAATTTGTTCTTTTTGTGCGTGTATGGGATGCACTCCTCATATCTACCATTATCACTGAGGTGAACTTGGGTTGTCTGTCCCAGGATTTCTGTTGAAATAAGTGTCTCTTGGTACTGAAGTGGCTGCTTGTGTTTGAAGTGAGAAATCACCTGATGATTTCATGTTGAAGACATTTTGCCTAACAGACATATTTTACAGGAAATTTTACTTATAAATTTGACTTTATAGGAAAACAGGCCATAAACACTCTTTTTTATATTTTAAAGCGGGTTTTGTAGACTTGTAACAGAAACTGAATAGAGGGGTCCTAACAATGCAGCAGATAATTTAATGTTTGGAAGCATAATCCTTTGTTATGGATTCTAGGCCTTGCCTGATAAGGATGGGAAGAAATGCCTTTTTCTCATAAAATGCCTTGACAAAAGCTTTGAGATCAGTGCCTCTGATAAAAAGAAGAAGCAGGAGTGGATCCAAGGTAAGGATTCTGAAATCCTGAAGTTGCATCCAGTGGGTGGTGGGAAACCTTGGAGCCATTTTTCCTGGCTAGGCGTGCAGGTGCCTCGCACCGCACACGTCCTGGTGCGTGCACTGCCTGTTAGGAAGGAATCCGGGTTTGGGTTGACCTAATGGGCTGGCCTTGCCCACGGTCCCCTCCTGGGACACGGGCAGCAGCGATTGCCAAGAGTCTTTTACTTTTGATTTGTGTTGACAGCTAGGAAAACTAACAGTTAATTTTGATTTAAAGTAAATGCATTAGAAAAAAAGAGAAAAACCCACTGGCATTCACCAGGGCTGCCCAGAAAGTTTCCAATTCCCTTCCCTTCTCTTACTCTTCTCCCTTTGTGTCTCGCCTGTTCCCTGCCAGCCATACAGACCACTGTGAACCTGCTGCGAGGGGGGAACCCTCCTCCCCACAAGGAGGCTCGCCAGAAGCGGAAGGAATTGCGCCAGAAACTCTTAGCCGAGCAGGAGGAGCTGGAGCGGCAGATGAAGGAGCTGCAGGCGGCCAACGAGAACAAGCAGAAGGAGCTGGAGACTGTGAGAAAGGTGGGCGAGCGGGCGGGGGCGGCCGGCCCCGGGAGCTTCTGCGGGGGCTTCGGGCTGTTGGGGCGTCGCGCGCGGCGCCGGCGCCCTCGGGGAGCCGCCTCGCGCGTTACAGGGCGCTGCTGGTGTCGGTGCCGGCGTCCTGCCGCGCACAGGGTCGCTTTCTGTGGGGAATTCTGCAAAAGGATCATTTCCATTTTCAGCACTGTTACCGTTTCGGCTGATACCAGTGCTGCGTCAAAGCAGCTTCTTGCAGCACGTGCTGGGGGAAATAGAAAGTGTCGCCATCTCTGCTTGTGGGGGGATAAAACCATTCAGCAGTGGTGAGGGTACCAGCATCTCAGGTTCCCTCTGCTAAGCTCTGATTTGGCTGCTCTTTTTTTCCCCCTGATTTCAAGTGGTGATTCTTAGCTATAATTTTATTTACCTTACATGGCAATTTAGAGGATGTTAAAGGGATGTGATTCACAAGAGCATAATCACTTGCTACAGTCAAACTTTGTGACACTTCTGCTTTTCCAGGGTAATTTAGTACTTCTCACTTCTGTTTCCGTGTGAGCTGCAGGCATTCCAGCCTTGGTTTCACTATAGCTGGAATTACTGTCTAGTACAACCTGCAAATGAGTGAGATGTGGTTTTCCATAACTGTATCCTCACCCATATGAATTAGAGAAGAAAAGATAGTGATTTTTGCTGGCTGTGCAAAGTAGAATTAGCAGGAAAGCCAGAGGAGGTAATTGATTGATTTTGAGTTTGCAAATTTGTAGTTTGCAATAACAAGATTAAAAATCATATTTATAACGTTATTTAGCAGTTGAGAATAGCTTTTTTCTTAAAAAAAAAAGCTGAAGATTCCTTCCTTGAAAAAAAAGTTAAATGAAATTCAGTGTTCCCCAAATGGTTAAGTTTTGACAAATCCTTTTTTTCCCCTTCCTTCCTATTTTCCCCTCTTTCCCCCACAGCAACTGGAAGCAGCAGCTGCGCGTGCTGCAGAGGAGGAGAAGAAGAGGCTGCAGACTCAAGTGGAATTACAAGATCGATTCAGTCTAGAGCTGGAGAGAGAGAAAATGGTGAGCGGCACGAGTGGCTTTGCGCCGTGGCCTGCAGTGACTTCACCCCGGGCCCGCGCTCTGAGGAGTCGAGCACGGTTTGCAGGAGGTAGCGGGTGCAGCCGGGGTCGCCTCTATTGGAAATGGAGAAATAAACTAATTTTGTGAGTGCGAACACTGGAGCAGCCTGCATACATGCAGGAATAGCGTTCATGGCTGAAATGGTATTAGAAAGTGGGGACTAAAATGACCCAGTTTATAAGAGAAACTCAGGCTGAAGATACCCTTGCACTTTTCAAAGATGGAGACCCTAAGATCAGTACACGCTACATGAATATGCAAAATGAGTATTATATTTTTTTAACTGTTGGATTTTTGTGTGGTTTATATAGTTATTTTAGGTTTTACATACATACATTTTACATAAATATATATTTGTGTGTATATGCATACACACATATATAAAAACAGCATTTAAAACTAGCATGGTTCTTTACTACTTACATACTAATATATATATTTATACTATATAGTGTATAAAGTGCTGTGAGTGTGTATACATATATTATACCTGCATACACATGTGTACACATGCATTTGTGTGTTTAAAATCATGGCAGCTTTAAAATATTGCTCTTGTTGTCCACACCCTGATTTCCAAAATAACTCATTTTCAATCTTGAAGGCATAAAAGGGATGATGGCTCTGGCACCCTGCTGGCGCCTCCCCACCCCTGGGTCCTGCCCTGATCAGATAAAGGGTGACCTGTGAGGGGCAGAGCCTGGGTGGGTGACCTTAATGTGAGGCTCGCCCTCCTCTCCCCCTCTTTTTTTCCAGGGACATGACCCTATGCTGGAACTTAGGTTTAAACCACTGTAAAAATCCTGTGCTGCAGGAAGTAGGGCACTTCAAGTGACATGCATTTTTATTTTATTTTTTTATAATGTTATTAATTGCAGAGTCTTGCTCTGCAGGCAGCTGGCAATGGTCGGTCTTTGGAACCCTCACCTGAGGGAAAGCGGGTGCTTGAGGCACCAGGTCACAGGTAGCTCAGCTGGGTCCTCCATTTGTGCTGCCAGGTAAGACAGCAGATGGAGGAGCAGGTTGCCCAGAAGTCGTCGGAGCTGGAGCAGTATTTACAGAGAGTCCGCGAACTGGAAGAGATGTACAAGCAGCTGCAGGAAGCCCTGGAGGATGAGAAGCAGGCGCGTCAGGACGAAGAGACTGTTAGGAAGCTTCAAGCCAGGTGAGTTTTCCTTTTTTTAACCTAGCAGAGACTTATTGCTACTGGTCTCCCCTCTGCCCTGCCAAGTAATAACAAACAACTGCTGTATTTTTAAGAGATTTTTATTTCTTTATTTATTGCATCCCGGACACGTTGCTGCAAAGGGAGAGAGTATCTTAAGGTAAAGATGGGATAGATTTGTTCCTTAAGGTGTGAAGTCTAAGGCTGGTCTTTATGGTTTTATAAATATTTGATTTCTTAGCCCTCATAGTGGGAATTCTTACCAGTCCAGTGGGAGCACTCGGTGGTTTCAGGGAAGCGGCGCATCCCTGGTGTTCATTGGCCGTTGTGCTCGTCTGAAAAACTGAGACCACTGAGTGCAGACAGCTTGTTGGGTATTTTAGATAGCCATAACTGTAAAATACAACCTTCTGAGTCAGCTTGTATTTTTATCCTGAATCAGCTTGTATTTTATCACAGGTTTAAATTCAAATTGATAAAAGAGCTGAGTCTCCCGTTCTCTTTTAAGGGAATCTACTAATCTACTCTTCTTAGAGTAGATATTTTTCTTCATACATTCAATCCTATTGTGACTCTTTTAAGCTAATTCTTGCATGTTTGTTTCTTTTTTATCTCAGTATTGTGCATTTGCATTATTGACTTGAGTCAACACATAACAAACAGAGCTTTATAGCAGTTAAACTGCTGACATGATTTTTAGTTTTGTATTGGAGATACAATAGGCAGTATCCTTATGAGCCTCCCAAATTTAAAATAATAATAATCATCATCATCATCATCATCTAGGCTTCTCTACGTGTCTGCTACATCCTGACTACAGCTTGCTTTACAGTGCAGTTTACCTTGCCATCTCCATTGCAGGTTACTGGAAGAAGAGTCTGCAAAAAGAGCAGAACTGGAAAAATGGCACTTGCAGCAGCAACAGACCATTCAGATGACAGAAGCAGAGAAGCAAGAGCTGGAAAATCAGAGACTGATAAAGGAGCGGGCACTTCAAGTGGCCATGCAACAACTGGAGCAGCTTGAACTGGAAAGGAAGGAGGCGCTTGAGCAGTATGAGGTGAGTGAGTCTGTTCCTCACCCCCTTGATTCAGTGTTCAGGAGTCTAACTGAATTTCATCAGTGTCACGCTTGTTTACAGACTATTATGATATAAGGGTTATGAAAACAGGTATTTTTTTTCACCCCAGACCACTGGATATATTTAGAGTGCAGAGCAGCTTTCAGACATGCTGCCCCTCTATTCTTTCATCCCAGTTTATGCGCAAGCCAGTTTAGTCACAGCCTGAAACACTGCAAATCCTTCTGTCTTCTGCTACAGACTGTCTGTATGTTCTTGTTTTTTAAATGGGTTGTGTTTTATTTCAGGAGGTAAAAAAGAAGTTGGAAACAGCAGCTAATAACACCAAAAGTTGGAAGGATAAAGTAGCTCATCACGAGGGACTAATTCGACTAATAGAGCCAGGTACGTATAGTCAAAAAATGACAAATTCACATTATCCCCTATACAGCACATCACCTAGATCACTAAGTCTGCCTTTTCCTGGCAGCCAACGTACTGGTTTCACAATAGCCTACAAACAATAAATTTATTAAAACAACTGCCTGTAATAGGGTCACTTTCAAAGTGGTGGCATTGCCAGTGTGCTAAACGCTGCGTTCAGAACCACAGGGGCACGAGCCCAAACTGTGATGTGTGAGCCCCACTAAATGAGCGTGTGGTGACAGCCTCAGCATTGGGTGTGAGCAAGACAGCGCGCAGCTGGTGGTGCCAGGAGAGGGTGGTTGGTAAGAAAGATCTGTGTCCCTGAGGAGCTGGTCTTGCTTGGAATAGGTAAGTGATGATCATGGGAGCAAATCGAGGCTGAATTGCTCAAGAGGAGGATGACTGTTACAGCCAGGTACCAAAGGTGTGCTGAAATCTGAATAAAATTAAAAACTGGAAACTTTCAAGTCTTTACCTTATTGGCCCTGCTGAAAGAAAAAAAAATAAAAAAGAAATTAAATGTGTAAACACACATGGCATATTTGGGTATCTGATGACGTTAACCTGAATACCAAATGCAGAAGCAAATACACATTTAAAAAAAAAACAGCTTTGATTTTTTTTAGGAAAAGCTCTATTTCTTTACCTGCATAGTAGGCTTGCCCAGAGGAAAGTGTCTCTGTGATGCAGTGATGGAGGGGTCCTTCAGGTACATCTGTATAGGCAAGGAGGGAGGTTCCAAAGGCCCAGCTGCTCTGGAGAACAGGTGGGAGGCAGAGACACAGAAACCTGCAGCAGCTCACAACTGTGCAAGGATGTTACTCTGACTCTGCCTCCGGCACTGCTCCCGCCTCAGCCAGGGGGGCTGCAGGCCACTCTCTTGAGAGAGTTTCCAGTCACAAAAGATGGAGTAGTTAAAAATAACCCCATGGAGACACTTGGCCTCTTCCACTGAGACATGTGAGCCGTGTGGCGGTTGGGAATGTGTGGCTCAAGGGTTCTGCTCTGTCTTCCAGGCTCCAAGAATCCCCACTTGATCACAAACTGGGGTCCAGCCGCCTTCACTGAAGCTGAACTTGAGCAAAGGCAGAAGAGCTGGAAGGGGAAAAAGGCCACGTCTGAGTAACGATGGTGGCTGAAATCCCATCTGCAAACGGAGGCCCCCGGTTGTTCCTTCTGCTTCGCACAGACCAGCTCATTGCTCGCACGGATCTTAGTTTGCTCAGCACGCTGGGCCTTCCTATAGTGGAAATGCCATTCACCACATAGGAGAATCTGCTCAGAGCTCAGTAATTAGAATATGTGGTGTCTGACAATACTTGCTGTTTTTTTCCTCACATTTCTAGAAATCCTGTTCTTTCATAGAAAAATTTTTAACTGAACGTTTTTATTTAAATGTAGCTTGTGACCGAGCTGATGCTATATTAGCTTGTAGCAACCTGACAGCATCTAATCAAGCAGGCAAGGTCACTTTCAAAACATGAGGGAAGCAGCTGTTACGTTGGTTCGTGTAAGAATTCGACCTACAGGATAATTCTGAATTTTTGTGCAGCTCTGAGCTGGAGCAGAACCTTTGCTTCCAGTTAGTCTCCTCTTGTTTTTACCTCTGTCCATTTTGCTCTTCACCTGGTGACGTTTGTGCTCAACATGTTCTGCCTTGGTGAAGGGCAGACCGGGCCCAGCGGTGCCGCTTGCTGCTGGTCACCAGCCTGTCTGCGCTCGTGGTGTTTCCAGCTGCTCACAGCAATCCTGACTAAGGAATTAGAAATAAGCAGTGCAAAACTATGCCAAAAAGCATTTGGGAAAAGCAGGAAGGCAAGATTGTTCTTGCGGTGCACTGTAGTTGGGAAGTACTAAAAAAAAACCTAAGCATATCGGGAAAAACCATATGTTTCGCCATACAGAGGTTGCAGGAGGCACAGTTTTGACTTACTTAGATTTCTGGAAAGGATGAATGGAAGATGATGGCACATATAGGCCAAATATCATCTCTATCAAATCTACATTTTTTGCAAGAGATCTGATTAAAACTTACCTGTGTTCGGATGCCGCAATTTGTCTTGTCTGGTTCTTCATCAGAGCAGATTTCAAAAAAACAGGAAGAAAACTACATTTCACATTTTTATTTAAGATAAAAATGACAAAGGTGTAGCAATATTGCTTTGGAAAAAAAATACTTAGTGTTAATGAAGTAATTCCATTATTTTCTAGTAACTAAAGCACTCCCAAAAGCTGGCTTACTGCTTTGCCTCAGAAGTCTCCCTAGGAAACAGGCAGACACTTCTGTTTCTGTAGAGAAAGGGACCAAGCGTGAGACTTGACGCTATAGAAGCTTGATGCTCGAGTAGTCACGTTTATTGCCAAGCGAAACAAGGTTCCTGCTGAGCTGCGCAGGCCCTTTGCCCAGTGGGAGCTCTCGTGAGGAGCAGGTGCCCCCCGTGTTACTCAGCCTCGACCCTGGCGCGCCAGGCGTGCGCACCCCTCGCCAGCAGCTCCTGCTGCTGCTGCTGCTGCTGCGGGTTCACGTATCTTCAGTAAATAGGCAGTGAATGTTTTAGACAGATACCCAGTGCCTGCAAACAGGGCTGTGATGCTCGGGTCCCAGAAGAGCACGAGTTCCACAAAGCTGATCGTAACATTCAAAAGTCAATAGCATTTCATTTGTCTGTTAACTAAGACTTACCCAAATACTGGATCTTCTCAGACATTTGCTCTCTGTGATTTTTTTTTTATACTAATTGAACTCTTTAATATTTTAGTGTGCTCGTCAGACTGTCAGGAAAATCCATCATCTTCCTATTTTGTATTTGTATTTACTGTACAGGAAAACAAAAGTTCTTTAGCTTGCTAACAAGGCCTTTTTAAAAATGATTTTGTTTACAGGAGAAATGTGAAAAAACTGTAATAGAAATACTAATGTACATTATTAAACTTTGCTAAAAGAGATGAAACAGTATTTATAACTACCCAATACTTTTTTTTTTTACATGGGAAATGGAAGGTGTATTGAGCTAAACTTGTTTAATATTTTTCTAACAGTCTTTGCTTTGGACAATTTTTTTTTTAAAGAACACCAAATGATGCGTGTTTTCCTATTTTTTGCGCTTCTTTAGAATTGGCTATTTAATAAAGTAATACAAAGTCATTTACATTATTGGTTCTCTGTTCTGGTGGGTCTTTCAGAATGTAAGCAAATGTCAATAACTGTTGTGTGCAAATACTAATATTCGGAAGAAATAAGATTCTTACTCATCTGATTCTATGGTGTTTAAATTAAGCCATAACAGAGATACTGGTGATACAGATACTCATGGAGGTTGTCTTAACAGCGCCATGTTTCTTACCTGTCCATATGCAGTACTCCTTAATACAGACTTACTTTTGGGGTTTTTTTGTAGGCAAAACAGCTCTCAATAAAAATGTCATCCCTGTAAGTCTTTCTGTAGTTTTGTCTTTAATCACCATTTATCAGAAGAAAATGCCTTTCACATAAGTCCCCTGAGGCGAATCATAGCCCTCGGGGAGGGCAGCGCTGTGACTCAGAGTCACCGGGTCTCGTGAAACAGCAGCATGGAAAAACAGCCCCCAGGCCGAGCCCAAGGGCTCCCACGCCGAGGCCGGTCACGCACCGGCACCTGCGGAGCTGAGGGCTGACAGTGGGCCAGGAAGTTACTGAGGGTCACTAGTGAAACGCAAACATTCCCACCACACTACTAAGATCATTTTAGTTCCCCCACTTACCAGGTAAGGATTTTCCAGTGCTGCCTGGGCGATGCTGCTGCTTTTGCTTTTCCAGCTTCTCCTCCCGAGGTGGGAGCCCTGGGTTGTGCGGCGGGCCCAGGGTCATGGCTGAACTGCAGCTGCCCCCTGGTGGCAGCTTCTCTCTCGGGCACCAGCGCCTCGTCAGCGTCTCCTTATGAACTGAGGGAGTGGGCGCGCGTGTGACACTGCTGATGTACTGTGTGTGTGTTACAGTGTTGATGTACTCTGTGTGTGTTACAGTGTTGGGGGGTGTGTGTTACACTTGGGGGTGTATGTGTTACACTGTTGGGGTGTGTGTTTGTTACATTGTTGATTGTGTGTGTGTGTGTGTGTTACACTTGATATATGTGTGTGTTACACTGTTGGAGTGTGTGTGTGACACTGTTGGGGTGTCTGTTACACTTGAGTGTGTGTTATACTGTTGATGTTTTGTGTGGGTTACACTGTTCATGTGTGGGTGTTACACTTTTTTCTGTGTGTTACACTGTTGCCGTAGTGTGGGTGCTACAGTATTGGTGTGTGTTACACTGTTGGTGGTGTGTGTGTGTGTGTTACACTGTTGATGTGTGAGTCAGTGTTACATGGTTGATGTGTGTTACACTATGTGGTGTATGAGTGTGTTACACTTTTGGATGTTTTTTGTGTGTGTATTACTTAAACGGTTGATGGATGGGTGTGTGTGTGTGTGTTACACTGCTGCTGTATTCTCCATCCCGAGACAAAATAAAACAAAGACCATTCAGCTGATGTGGTGCTGCCCTCTCTTTTAAAAACCTCCCATCATCCCCCTTCAATGACTGTAACTGCCATTTACATGGAAAAGTTCAACAAATGACATCAAAAGCCCAGACCCAAATTAACTGATACAGGCTGAGCTTGCACTAAGCCTACCTTGCTGCCAGCATCATTGTACTTGGCCCTTGGTGGTGTTAATGCCTAGTTCAGGTCTGCTGTCTTCCCGTGTTTTGGTATATGCTATCCTAGAGGTGGCTATGGATCCTAGAAAATTATTTTATATTATCAGTGTTACCATGGGCCTACAACTAAAGTGTGCCCAGGTACTTGTGTCTCTTTCAGGTGTGTTTTGGAAGGGGGATGAAATAAACCCCACCAGCTCTCCTGGGGCAGAACGCAAGGGCCGCAGGAGGCAGCAGCCCCTGCCAGCAGCAGCGCAGCCCGGGCGGCCACAGGGCAGGAACCGGCAGGACACGACGCGGAGGTGACGAGGAGCACGAGAGCCGGGGCAGCAGGGAGGGGTAAAGACCTGTTACCTACCTGTGACTGGCATTTCCCAAGTGCCTTGTCTGCCTACAGACCTGATTTATCTTTCACCACCTTCAGTTCTCCCTCAGGCTCTCCACGCGCTCACGGGATGACTGGATTTAAAAGCAGCTGAGGAGGCAGGAGCAGGGAGAGGATGGGTGCCAAGACACGGATGCGGATGCTCCAGCTCACACGTACTCCCTTTCGGCGCAGGACCCAGTTCCACCTCTTTAAACCTCAGGAGAACAAACAAGCTAAAAAAAAAAAAAAAAAAAAAAAAAAAAAAAAAAAACCACCC
>JAVCKT010026828.1:0-18535 GCA_032273925.1 Rhynchotus rufescens | reverse complement strand
AAAAAAAAAACCACCCAGTTTTAATTTAAAAGCTTTGGGGCTTTCCACCTTGCAGGGTGAGTGGCCATGTAGACACCACTTCCTAAGGGCCTGAGCAGGCCTGTTGATGTGGCCCATGATGTAGAAAGCAAATGGAAAGTTTTTAACAAACACTACAGGAATTTAGAAACTATTGGTATTTTTATAGATTCTCACTTAAGTTTCAGCCATTTGGAAATGCCAGGGAAGTTGAAGTGCTTTACAGAAGCAGTGCTGTAGGAGCACTGGCTTCCCATGCCTGATACAAGTACACATTAGAAATCTATTGAAAAACGGCAACACCACTGGCTGCTTTAACACTTAAAACTAAGAGATTTGGACATGGTAGCATCTTCTCTACTCCCAAACTGGACTAATATGATACAATACTCTGCCAAGTCCTGAGAGTGACATTTAAGGAGACAATTTTAACACCTACAAAATCCCAGAAAGAAAAACATCTTAACATCCCAGTCCTGCTCTCGCCACATGATTCCTGCAACTTTAGCCAAATCAGAGAAATAATGTAAAAGGATATCTGCAACTGGCCCATGATAGTGATAACAGAAAGCTGATTAAAAAGACACAACAAATAAACAATTGTACTGACAGGCTACATGCTCAACTCTCACTTTTGTCCACTAGTCATTAACTCATTCTTTTAAGTTCCTTAGCAATAACAAAAAGCACCAAAGCACCCCAAAACTCTGCCTGTCCCTGGGCTCGTCGCTCTCTTGCCTGGTCAAAGGAGCCTGCGCCAGCACCGGCTTTAGGCACCGCCAGCAGCACCGTCGATACTGCGCAGAGCTGCTACCAGCAGCTAAAACACACACACACCCCCGCTACCTTCTGCAGGCTCAGGGCATGTCTCCGCACACTCATCCGTCGGCATTCCCAGCGCTGCCTCTCTTCTGAGCAAGCAAAACCAATGTGTTTGCACCACATGAACTGTCCCCGAGAGCTATGGGGGCGTTTGGCCACCATTAGCTGGACCACAAGGTGCCTGTGGCCTTTACCTGTCTTGGCCAAGTCTAATCCAAACATACCATCCACAGATAGGATGGCCACCTCGAGCATGGCAGGGCTTCAGGAGCAGCCCGTGCGCCACAGACAGGCTGCCATTCCTACGTGACTTGGGTGCCTAGGACAATACGGAAATTTCTGTAAGTCTTTCCACTCTGCAGATGCTTGTGCCACTTAGCGCTGAAATACCTTGTACAACGGTGTCGTATCAGCCTTACCCTGCTAACGGGGAGCAGCTTCGGAGGGAGAGATTGTTTCTGCCTGTTTATCTCCGGACACGGCTCTATCTCAGACCACCTGGTAAGTTCCCAACCAGAGCCTCTCCACACTAACTCTATTCCTGGCTTTTGCACATCTGGAAAAAGGAGGCAGCTGGGCATAAATCTCTTGTCTGTTGGGCTCTTTGCAGCCATACGTGGCCCCTCTCACTAGAGAAACGCACATGAGAGCCACTCCGCCTGCTACTCTTGGTGCCTTCCTCATTTCCAGGTCTGCAGCACAGGCTGCTTCCCCCGGCTCCTTCAGGTCTCCCTCGCGCATGGCACGTGCCAGCCCAGCAGCTGCTCCAGGGCCACCTCCGGCTGGGAAATCCTCCCTGCTGGCAGGCAAATATCCACAGCAGAAATCCCACCTCTGGGAGACGAGCAGCCAGGGGCCAGTGCAGGGCACGAGGGCGGAACAAGAACCGGCCACAGAGGCACCCGGGGAAGCCCCGGGGGGCCGAGCGGCTCCCCAGCAGGGAGGGCTGCACCCGTCGCTCCCGCTCTGCTGTTTCCTCTGCGCTTCCGGGCTCCGATCGCTCATCCCGCTGCTCTGGGACACGAGCGAGCGCCCAGGGCATCGCGTGGCAGGGACAGGGGCTCAGGCACCGTGCTGCCCCGCACACCCTGGCAGGCCAGTGCAGACGCCGCTCCTCCCTGCTCCCTTCTCTCCTCATTTTCAGGAGGCCCCTGGGGCAGCCTCACATGGCCAAGACGCGCTGCAGGAGCCGCACGGTTTTTCCAAGGCCCGGGGCTAGTGACCAGGACGGCCGCGTAGGAACCAGCCAGCTCCTGCCCCGGCAGGCGGGCCGAGCATTTGCAGCCGCTCCCAGAGAGAGCAGGAGAACAATGGGAAATACCAGCGGCGCCGCAGGAATGCGGGAGATACCGTGGCGGGGGGCCCTGGGCGCCTGGGCAGGATTTACTCACGGCTTGGCCGCCGACCAGAGGTTGCCATTTCACGAGCGCTGCCGTCAGGGCCAGGGTGACATCAGGAGCGCGGCGCGTCCCTTCCCACCGGCCAGCGCCGACGCCAGATGGCAGGCGGACACCGCCGCGCGGCCCCGGCGCCCCGCGAGGCCGCCTTCAGAAACAGGGCCCGTCTTCAGCAGCCCACTAATTAATCACATCTGCAGATCATGTTTTGAAAGGCAGATTCACACAAATCCTGTACAATGTTGTTGTTTTTAAGCTGAGTCAGTAGCAGCCTTGGAGCCGTACGGATTGTGTACGTGCAGCGCTGCTCACCAGCAATGCATGAGGAGACGCTCCCCACTTACGCGTCAGGAAAACACAAGTGTCACAACCCAGACCTATGCACGAGGGCTCTGACCGCAGGTCTTACCTAAGGAAAGAGCAAGGACCAGGGGGCTCACGAATGAGAAGGGCTCCAGCTGCCCCACCGGGAGAGCCGGGCACTCGGACCGCGCTCGGCGCAGCCCTTCCTACCTACCACGTGCCCAGGTGGCCGAAAGCAGGCTCTGCACCCAGAGCTGTGAAGGCTCAACTTTACTTCGAGTGTCAGAAAGTTCCTCTGTTGAGTAACATTTTCCCTAAACAATTTACGAACCTTAATCCAATTTCGAAATGCAGGGAAGGCTGACATTGCATTAGATTACTTCAGCTCACAATTGCTTCTGTCATAAACTCTTCAGAAGTGGTGCTGGATGGGTTTTTAGTCCAGAAACCTTTTGTTGGCTCACAACGTCCTTGTTTTGTCTTAGTTCACCAACCAAAGGGGAGAATTTTCAACCTCCAAAAATAAATCAAAGCCACCATGATGCCTGCAGGGTATTTGTTTCTCCATAGGAACGTGAACCTGGTGGTTTAGTTTAAGAGAGATTAAGCTAACTCTCACATTTTCTACATTCCTCTTTTTCCTGATATATCAAGATCGACAGGTTTGAACTGTTGTTCTAATGAAAACCTACTACTCCTGAGAGGGTTCCTTGTTTTAGAAAGACGATATTTCAGAGCTACAAAATTCCAAACAGTTTGACTTGCTATCACCTTCGTCAAGCCCATTAATCAGCCCGCGCCCCACTCGCCCGGCGCTGCAACGTGCCCGATCCTCATCAATAAAACAGCACCGAGGCCGGTGAACGTTTGCCAGAGCCGCTGCTGCCCCTACGAGGCCAGCTCCCCCTGAGGGACGGCATGAGGGAAGCAGCCCACGAGGTGCCCTCCGTGGGGCCGCCCTGCGGGTGCCCGCAGTCCCCAAAGGCACCTGCCCCTCTCCCTCTGGCTGCTGACAGAGGCAGCTCAGGCTCCTCCGTGGGCACTTCCAGCCCCTGCCTGCCAGGAATCCTCCTGTGAGGTACCTGGTAACACCCGCAAACACAAGTAGCCTTGAGCTCTCCTTAAATAACTGGGGCTAAGTCACCATGTTGTTAGACACCAAGTGTCATGAAAAATCAAAGCAGCCGTCACGAAGCCGCCCGGCACTCTGGCCAGGCCCTCCTTGGTCATCTTCAGAGTGGCTTCACGAATCAATCCCATGTAAGCCTTGCCTTCTCTTGTGGGTGTGCAGCACAAAGCATCCTGGGGACATCTGAATGTGACAGGTCTGCATACTCCATCCCTGCACACCAGTTTTGGAGCCTAGGTCAGAGCAAGGCGATTTGCACGTAAGTGCAAATCATTTGTTAAAGTCTCAGGTATGCGTGTTAAGCTTCCAAATGCAACTGGAGCCCCTCGATATGTTTTCAGTTTAAAAAGAGTGATCTTCAGCTCCCAGTTTTGTTAATTTTGCAACTTGCAATGTTATTTCCACAGGTCTTTCTCTTCCGCTAAAGATAATTTAGGTTTTAGCAACTGTTCTAGCAATTAAGAAGCTCTCCTACGTAAAAACCCTTTCTTGTGTAACAAAAGTGCCTCTGAAATGTAAAATGCATTACAAAGGAGAGGCAGCCAGTCCTTTATACACTTCTTGGGCTGCTGTCCTGGCAGAAAATGACCACTGGCAGCTCGTAAGGCATGGAAAAAAAGACTTATTGCCCAAATCCTGGAAATGTAGTCAAAGCTGCCTTGGCTGGGCAAACAGGCTCTCACTTCTCAGCACTAGTCTCCAGAGACCCATGTTTGCTGATGTCAAACTGTCATTGTTATTGCAGAGCTCGCAGAACTCGGAACGTTTTATCTGAGAGCTGTATTCCAGCCCGCAGCGCAGAGAAGCTCCTCAAATTTTTCTGATAGGGACGTCTGGGACACGGGAACATTGAGTTCCTTCAACACCTCCCTGCTAAACATGCCCTACCCCTGCAACGGACTGCTTTAGGGAAGCTCGGCAGTACATACTTTGAGAAACCAGTTGCTCTCCTGTTTGACTCGGAAATCTCTCTGGAATGTCGCCGCTTCCTGTTTGAACTCTTCTTTTAAAGCTGTGTTTTCTTTCTGCAATGCCAGAGAAGGCTATAAAGGAAGAGAATACAGCAACACTTAGCACTCATTTCATGTCCAAAAGCTCACAGGTGCAACGCTGAGAGTTACAGGCCCATGAGGCAAATGCAAAAGCCTCGTGTAACTTTCAAAGCCAGCCCTTCTTCCATCGTTTCTATCTGGATATTACCTGGGGGAGACTTGAAGGTTCTTGTGAAGCTTCGTTGGGTATGAGGGAACATTTTCCTGGTTTCTTATCCCTTTTTTTGCATACACCCATATTCTCTATTTTCCCCTGATCACAAAGCACAACTCTCCACCTTCCCGGCGGCTGAGGCACTCTCTGGGCCTCGCCGCGGGTGCTGGTGGAGGCCACGGTTCCAGTGGCTCCGGCCACTCTGTCCCCGGGCACTGCGGCACAGGGCCGCGCGGGACCCGTCTCCTCCTCTTCCCCGCGCTCTGCAGCGGAGACACCCCCTGGGGTCCCGGAGTCGCAGGCTGAAATTCCGACCCTTCCTTTTGGCCCGCATCCCGAGCAGACACATGTGCACGCTGAGCACGTGAGCGGTAACATCATCTCCAAGGAGCCATCCACGTGCTCGAGCCTCTGCACATTTGGGAATGGGGGCGAGAAGGACAGCGGGTTCTTCGGCTGCCTGTTTTACATACCACTAGCAGAGATCCCACCCCAGAGACAGCCGTGCATCGGGACGCAAAGATCTGAACTCCACAGCTATTTTTATTTCCATTACTTGTGGCCTTGCTGAGACCTGTTGAGAATTATCTGGGATATTACACCCTAGACGAGTCGAAACAACAGGTCTTTCTGCAGACTGTCTGCATTTAGTGGGATGATTTAGTTACTGCTTTTCCCCCACCCCGTCTTCTTCCTTATTCCCATTAGTGACACGCTGGCTGTAGAGAAAAGTTATTCATGCTCTAGAAATGTAATATTTACTCAAAACAATTTTTATTTGGCTTGGCTTCTTCCCAGTGCCATAAAGTGATAGCCAACCCCAAGTGCTTACATAGACAACATGTGCATCTGAGTCATATTTATGATCCCAGTTATAAAAAGCACACAATCCTGTTGTTTGGTGCAATAGGATGGGACTGAAGGCATCAGCACGTCTTCAGCATAGTCTGTCTCTGGAATCTGCAAAAATTTGCCATGCTCCAAATTTAGAACTTGTGGGTGGGTGCTATGGAAGGAGCCAACTTTTTATACCATTACATCACAGAAATTAAGGGCTTCATGCCAAAGGATCTAAGAAAATTAATAAAGAGCAGAGGCTCTCCAGCTGTTTGAATTTAGAGTCACGGTAAAGAGGTAATTATTAATAAAAGGGGCTTTATTCAGAACATAGTAATCTCATTGCTCAAATTGAACATATCCCCTCTTCAGTGCAGTTTACTATTCTGCCGGAACTTGTAAAGATAATAGTTAAGAATTAACATCTGTACGAGATAGGCACAGGGGAGCCAAGAGCATTCTCGAAAGCTCCGGCTGAGCAGCGAGCGCTCCGCTCGCTCGCACACGCGTTGGCCGGTGGCATCGCTGCTCTCCTGGCTGCAGAAGGTGCCTGGAATGTGGCGTTGCTTTTTTCCAGCTAAAACACATGCAGCCTCAAATGGACAGCGATCAAAGCCTCCTCCAGCTAATTTGAAGAGTAATTCAATTTGTTTGACCTCCCCGAGCTGGGGCAGCCAGTGCAAACTCAAATGTCACAGCCTCCGCGGGCGCAGACGCGGAGCATCAGGGCCCCTCACCAAGAGGCAGGAGGTGAGCTGACCGACCTTGAAATTCATTACGTGACTCACAACTGTCAGGCCGAGGCCCAGGCCTCCGGAACGAGTCCAATTCCCGAAGCCTGCTCCAGCCTTCCCCCTCACACGCCAGCAGAGGCCGGGCAGGTCTCTTCTCCATCGGAGCCCCAGCTTGGGCAGACGGCACCTTGGAAGCGCAGGGCACGCGACAGACACCTCCCAGCCCCAGCAACTAACCCGCTACCTCCAGCAGGACAGGCTTCACAGAAGGCAAAATTTAGGCTTGCGAATGAAAAGGGGCTGCAGGGAACTAAGAACAGTCTTGCCACACAACTGCAGTTGTCTTAGGAAAGGGGGCTCTCCTGACTTTCAAACCACAGATTCATCAACAGTCAGCCTCACGCATTTCCAGGCTCTGTTCAAGCATTTAAGAGAACTTTGAATAAGTAAAAATCTAGGTGTTTTCTAGGATGTTCCACTCTTCCCCTTTTATTGATAAATAAACAGAAGTGGGAAGTGACTAAAAGTTTACTCCCAGGAATGATACTGCCTACTGCCAGCAAATCAAATAACAGAGTTCCAAGGAGACACCCCTGCACCCACATGTATCACATCACGTTTGCACATGCAGCTCCTGAAGCAACACATACCAAAGTGCCTGGCGGGCCCACGGCAGCAGAGTCAGCAGGGCAAAGAGCAGAACCTGCAGCTCCCAGCACCGGCGCTTAGGTTTAAGCACCCACACACATCCAGCATCCCCATCTCCAAGGAGCAGAGACTAAAAAAACAATTCAGACAGAAACCACAGCATCACAATTTCCATCATAGCAACAAGACAGTTACTGTTAGGGAAATTAAGGGCTAAGTAACAGGAATCAAGTCATTCTGCATTTTTTGAAAGTGGAGTTTCCACCTGCAAGTGCATGTGTGCATATGCATGAGGTGCTATAAGACTTCAGGCTGCTCTAGAGTAGCAGGCTCTGTTACTACACAAACTTCCTGTATTTTATCTAGAAAAATACTACACCAGCCATTCATATTTGCCAGGGAATCCACAGAGAGTCCTTGGCTTTTGTTCAAGTACTAGTCTTCGTATTTTTTTCCAGTACTTAGTTAGTTTATCATGCTAATCTGTATATTTGATTTCTGGAGAATTACTGTGAACATCCAAAGATTTAAAAAAAAAAAAAAAAATGGCTTAAAGGCTTATTTACTACCTCATCTGCAGAGAGGAAACGGCAGCACTCACGATGCACAGCTCACAGCAGCAGGCTGAGGTGCTGTAGGCGAGCCAAGAGAGCTGCCAGTTGCTGCTTTTCTTTTCCGTGAGATGAGAGAGGCCTTGTGGACCTGAAACTCGACTTGCTCTAGAGGCCGGCCGGTCTAAGCACCTGTGGACTGAAAGCATCTGACGTTATTGCATTGCTGTAGCTCAGCAAAGAATGCCATGAGGTGACTCTGAGGAGGGATAATAAAGGGTTTCCCTAGCACTGAAAATACCTGCCACATGGTGCTGCAGGCATTGCAAGGCTTAAACTGCAAGTGCAATCCACACAACTTGAATCACTCCATTGCTGACAAACACTAAGCCAAGGAAAAGGAAAGACTGTTTCCTATTCAGGTGCCACAAAGTAGGCTCAATCTTGAAAATGCAACAAGTTTACAAGCAGTCTTCATGCTCTCCCTGCACAGCTTTGCAGTGTGCTCTCCACCTTGGCACGAGAGAGTCTATGAGCAAATGCCACTGCCTTGGCGATGCATTTATATAAGGTGTGAGGAAGGGGGTTAAATGGGCACCCTTAAACCTACTTCTTTATGGATCCCTGGTACAGGGAATGCCCGACTGCCAGAGTCAGGTCCTTGATACTCAGAATATATTAAATACATAGATAATGTGATATGCACACACACATATATATATGTATATAATGGAAATATATATATATGTACATAATGGAATCTCCGTCATTCTTTTCAAATACTGCAGTATAACAACCTCACTTCCTGTAGTTCTGCAGAAGATAAAAAATTGGAATGAGCAAGTGATTCTATGGAAAGAGATAAAACACTCTTCAACAGAACTGAGTGCAGCTATGAACAACTTTCTAACCATGGCTAATCTCCAGCTCTCTTCCTGCTCAAGTCAGCAGCAATCCCTCCCACCACAGTTATTAGAAATGCAGCAAGCTTTTAAAAATCTGAAGACCTTGCCCATTCCTACAACTGGTAGAGAGTCAGATTTCCAAAATGCTATTTCTGATGAATGGAAACCTCCTTCCCAGAAATCCCTTTGTTTCTAGCAGAGAATCCCTTCACTAGTATCCCTAGATGCAACCATTCATTAACCTATTTAAAAGTTGTTGCCCTGGCCACCACCTTCCAGCAGTGGTGACAATAACTACGTTTGCTGATCCAACTTACCTTCCGTTGAATTAAGATCATGAAGGGGGCAGCTAGACTGGGGATCTGCTTTCTCTTGTGGCATGGTAACTTGCAAAAACAACTCAAATTAGTAGCACAGAAATTAATGTGAATACAAAAATAAGGAGAACATTTTTATGAGATGGTGGATCTGTGGCTTTTTGATTTGACTTTTCCATGAGATTTTAAAAAGTCTCCAAACCTGGAGTTAAGGAATCTTCATGGTGCCTGCCTTACTTCCCAGCAGCTTCTTTAAAAGCTGATTCATTTAAGAAGCATGGAAAGTATTAGAGTCATAGCTTTGATGTCTTTAATAGAAATTTGGGATGGATTTGAAAGAGGCAAGAAAGTTGCTGTCATTTCCTCCTGGAATGGCAGCCTGACACGACTGCTGCTGTTGTACAAGCAGCAACCCAAGGCTGCGCGCAGGCGAGCCCAGCAGCGGGCCCGTGAACCCGGCCTCCTAATCAAGTTTATAGTTGGAGCCTAATAAGCTCCGCAAACAAACGCTCGTGTTTATTGTAATGGAATGAACAGAATGTACTACAGAGAATATGAGTCACTTTTCCATAGGGCGCCTGCCTATTCTCTGGGTTTAAATAATGAAATATTGCACCTCTTCTTTGCAGTTTGTTTTACAAAATTTTAATGAGTTCATCCCAATGAGCTGTAGGCCTGCCACATAAAAACTGATTCATTTGCCCTGCGAAAATAAGCGTGCCTTTTGACAGGACACTCTGCACCAGACCCTACTAAATCAGCTCTGGAGGTTAGACTCTCTCACAGGTGGTTTTAGTCTTGAGCACTTTTTGAAAATGAAAATATGCAGCCAGTTTCAGAAGTACGTAGGCTGTTTTCCCTTGGGCGACAGGCTATCCCTCTGTCTCTGAAATTCCTCTCCTCCTTCGTACAGACTTAATCGTTTAATTTGGGGCTTTAAAAACATTAGTTCCTATAAGGAAATGATTTGTAAGAAGGGCATTTAAGAAATTATTACATTTTTATTAAAAGAAAAAAATGCCTGTTAGCTCACAGGAAATTCTGATTAAAGCCTGGGAAAAGTAGGTGTCCTTACAAGACCCTCACAAAAGAAATTCAAATGAGGGGGAGGGAAGGAAAAGAGATTTTAAGTAAACAAGTAAAAAGAGCCAGGGAAAACAAGAGCTATGAGCAGAGTCTCAGGTGGCTAATTTGGCATTGGGGAAGGAAGGAAGAGGCTGTGGGACAACGAGCTGCCAGCGCTTACAGTAGTCGAGAAGCCTTGAGAGCTTGTGACTTTAACCACAAGTCTCCAACGTACTGTGCGCTCCTTCTCTCTTACATGCTGTCCCTGTCACACTGGGAACGCAGCTCCTGGGTGAAAAGGATTGCTGCAGGTACACACTGAGGACCTGAGCAATAGGCCAAAGCTGCAACCCGCCTTGGGAAGCGCAGGAGGTACTGAGTCACCTGAGAAAGCAGCCCTGCAGAGAAGGTGCTTGGCAGCCTCTGGAGTCGTGGCTGGAGAAGAAGATTCCTGACTCGGTCTCTTCACCCGTGGCTCGGGGAGGGCTTGCAGCAGCACACACAGGAGCTGAGTGTGGGCACTACGGAGCCAAGGCCAGCTCTGCCTAGAAGGGAAAAAAGAAGCTTTCTGAAGTTGGGGCTTGCATGTGCCAGGAGAGAATTGATGGTGAAATGGCTCCTCTGTCACCTACAGGCGACAGACTCAGAGGAGTGGAAAACACACAAGCAAAGCAATGGATGCAAACTGGTAAATCGGAGATTGCTGGTGGCTTTTTACCAAGCAGTGATAGTTACTGCTAAAAACACGTTTGATAGATGCTTGAAGAAGAGATTAGCTTTGGCTAAGAATTTGCAAGTGAGAAAACCACGTCAAGCAAAGAAATGAAATATTCCCCAGGTAAAGATTGCTCAGGTTATGTCTCATCCCAAGGAAAATTTTTAACATGGATCTGCAGTTGGATTTTGCAAATCTGCAAAAAGTTACTTGAATGCCCTCTCAAAAGCCTTGAATGCTAGCTGCACTAATGGAGTAACTAACTGGAATGATGGAAAAGCAAGCCCTAGAATAGTTACCACTAACAGCAGGAAGGCCGGGGGGGGTGATCCTGTGGTTTTCTGTGCTCGGTAGTGATGTGTCACTGTAAAGCATGTACATTTAAGCACATTTAATGGATGGCCGTTGGTTGCTGTGCATGCTGTCACCTTCCCAAGGGCTAACTGTGCAACAGCTTCTCCAAATTGCTGCATTTCACCACTGATACAGTTCATAAAGAAAAAAATCATTATGCAACTGGGAATTATAAAACTGCAATAGCCTTGATGCCAAAGGCCTTCATTTGGAGGCACACCTACGTTTCCAGTGCTTTGGAAGCTGGCCTTTTCCAAAAATCTTCTTATAGATGCTAAAGCGAGGACGAGCCTGGCTGCAGTCCTCTCACCATGAGGGATTGTATCTTAAAGGGACATTCCCTCTCTTGCTTTAAAACTTACAATTCTTCACATGTTTCTATTTAAAAAAAAACCCAACCCCTGTGCCTATGTCAGTGTCTTAGCTGTATAAATTTAAACATTCCATTGTAAGCTAAGATTATCTTGCTTCTTGCCC
The DNA here is from genome assembly GCA_032273925.1 of Rhynchotus rufescens. Taxonomy (NCBI): domain Eukaryota; kingdom Metazoa; phylum Chordata; class Aves; order Tinamiformes; family Tinamidae; genus Rhynchotus; species Rhynchotus rufescens. The sequence goes on along the minus strand of JAVCKT010026828.1, from coordinate 7,057 downwards.
ACTGAGACGTGTGGGTTTGGCTTTATAAGACTTCATAGCTTGCCTGCTTGAACCCTGTCCAGTAAGTTTTCATCTGAATTGATTAGGACTTGGAACATATTTTCTTGGACAAATTGTGTTCTAATGAATAGAACACTCCCTCACAGCTGTCCTGCCAGAAAGCCAAGATTTTTTCTGTCTAGAAATCATCCCAGAGTGACCCTTAGATAAAGTTCAGAATCCATTTTCATTTTTTAATTAAGAAAAGGTTTGCTTACTTCCATTCCACACATTTCAGTGCCGGGCAGCTGACACATGATTTCCCCCTAAACATTTCATCTTAAAGAATTCAGCTGTGATGTCAGTGAGATCTGCCACAGGCAGTGCATTGCTAAACACACCGTACACGTTGAATGCAAAGCATGCAGAGGACCTCAGCACAGGGAGCAGCTTCTCCCATCCGGGTACCTGTAGGATGGCACACACAGCAAGCTCAAGGTCAGCCCTACTTGCTATACAGTGATTTAAATGCCCCTGAGGACAGACAGGACACACTGCTCTAAAGTCCCATGCGCACCAGGGGCTTTCCCGACGCCCTTCCCTAGGGATTGCTCCTCCCAGCCCACAGGTGACTCGGTGATCTCACCTTCAAGTCGAAGGCAGCCACACTAAAAAATCCTCTCGTTAACTACCAGTGACCAAATGAAGAAATATATCCCCTCAATACAGAGCCTTGGGCACCCTTAGGAGCCTCCCTCAGTCAAGAGGAGCAGGTCACTTCATATCAGCAGAGCTCCCCTCCAGGGGCCCCAGCTTGCAACCTAGGGGAGCATTTCTCTTTATCATCAGCCCGCCTGGAATTTTTATTTTATGACCATTCCCATGGCACACAAGGAGGGTTTCATTCAATCCAAAATAGCCTGTGCATAGCCATGATTACATCATATTGCTTATCTTTTAAGAGGGAATTTCTAGGAACCAGAAGTGCAATGCAAGAAAAGCTTGGACCCTTTCTGGTCTTGCAAAAGACCAATCTGACCCATGCAACTGTGTGGCAATCACTCGCCTTCAGCAGGGCTGCAGGATTTTGCTAGCACATGGCACTTGGAAATTCAAAGCAACACAACTTTCCTATGCTTTAAACATTAGCTATATCTTCAATAAGACAGGAAACTGAGGCAAAGTTACTTATGCTCAAACCTGAATGGAATTTGAGTCCTTTAGCTACTAGCTACACTTTAACCACTGTATTGAGTTTCTTCTGCCAGAAGTAGTAACTAAATCATGACAAACTGCATTGCTACAAAAGTAATCAGTAGAATTGCATTATGGTGAGAAAGAGGTCATACAGAAGGCAAGAACAAGAAGCTTCCTCTGCTCTCAGCAAACCAGTTCCTCAAATGCCCAAGACACACTGAACTGCAGAAATTTACCTGAAATCCCACAGAAAAAAAGCAACAGCTTCTGGATTTGCTCTCTCTTTGTAGGGCTGGTCCAGTCAAAACAGTCAGTGCGAGTAGATTAAAAAGGTCTCAATCAAACTTACGTTCCTTTTCAAATAGATTCAGACAGAAAAAAAATGACATACCTCAGCTAGAAGCTCTGCCACCTTTGCTCGAGGACTGGGTCTTCCCAGGTTATAGTTGCAACCACAGCAACGAGCCTCTACATTTTTGTGTGTGCTCTTAAACTAGCTCATCAGAACCAAAACATTGCAACTACAGAGAAAACACTAAAACAGTTACTTGCTCACGCTTTGTGGCACTGTATTTCTACAGCCTCCTATTGTCTGGAAATATGGTTATAATGGGTAAATTAGACAATATTAAATCCTTCTGAGAGTGTAAAGGGAAACTCTGAAATAATCATGCTTGGAGCAGTTATCTTTAAACACAAGCACGGGTTCAGAGCCCAGTGGAGGGTGGCAAGCAAAGTTACGGGCCCAAGGCAAAACAGTGACCAGCTGCCAAAAACCATCCTCATTAGTCTTTGTTAAAGTCTGTATTTTTAAAGTCATTGTGCAGTTCAATTAAGTTTGTAACATCCATATGAGAAAGTGGAAAAAAATGTGAAGACCTAGGGAGATGAAATGCTAAAGCACTGGAGGATGTCACCTCCTGTGTGAAATGCTTACATTGTGAAATAAAAAGAGGAGAAAGAACGAGTCATTTTAGGATACAGTCTGGAATGACAGATAAGACCACAGTATAATCTTCAAGTGGTCTTTCACAAAACCTCTTTATTTGCATTCTACATCATGTGGTTTGGTCCTGAACACAAATCAACAGGGCACTAAATGGAGAACAGACAACATGAACCGCAGTCTAAGAAATCATGGGATTTTGGGACTCGGTGGCACTTTCAAGACCCCAAAGGCTAATTCCACGTGTTCCCTGAAGATGCTAACAACATTTATTAAGCAGACCTGAATGTTTGATTAAACTAAGTCACCAGAGAATGATTATCTAGGAGGATTATCGAGGATGTAAACAGGACAATAAAACAGGAGAGAGAATGCAGAGTAACAGTCAATTCTAATGACCATCGCTGGTGGTCCCTATGTGCTACCAAGTTGATCACAGCCTTTAAATAGTTTTGGTTATGTTCCAGCTTCTTATACACACTCAGCTCCTCTCCTCTGTTTATCTGTATTGCAGTGTTGGATGCGTGAGCAGTATCGTGAAATTACATAAAGCTTTAAAACAGACAGCCAAAAATGTTGAGAGAGGAACAGGCAAATTATTTCTTGAGCTGAAGAGCAGATTTCAGGCCAGATCCCAGACGTCATGTCCAGGTTAAGTCCCTTTTGCACCATTCTAGAAGAAGAGAGAACGTAAAGCTGTCCTCAGGAGCAGCTGGGAATTTCCTTTTCCTGCGAGGACCCATGGGTGGCATCAGGCCAGGGGAAGGCAGATTGGAGCCGTCCGCTCCGTCTCGCCGGGTGCTCCCCAGCCGGCGGCCGGCAGCAGGAGGGGACAGCTGGCACCACCCGCGGGGCTCCCCGGGGAGCAGCACAGCTGGCTGAGGTCACCGACAGCACTCGAGCATTTCCTGTGCTTGCTCACGTAACAGCGCGCGCAGAGGCAGCTCTTGCCTCCCCATTTCCAGCTGCTTTTGCAGGTATTGCAAAAGACACCAGAGGGAAAAAGGCAAGCAACTACTAGGGGAGCTGCCAGGTTTTCTGTCTCTCATCTGTGCAGAAACCAAAGGACGTTGCCTCTGCTCGGGCTCTTCCGCATGTGTGGCTGCCCTGCTGTTGCTCTGTGAATCAAAGACTGGTGCTCCACAGCCTCCCTCACACATACAGGTAGGAGACTCTGACAGTCAGGCCAGGCATTTCATCATTTTCAGTTCTCAAATACCCAGTAATTAACTGGCACTTCGTGTCATAGAAGAGCACGTGCACTGCTAACACCCCCCAAGCTGCCCACGTTCAGCAGGCTACCTGCCTGCAGAATTTCCACTGCACTTAAATGATGATTTTCCTAGGAGCTTAGTCTTAAAAATAAAGTAAAAACTGCTGAACACAATACAAGCTCTTTGTCATTAGTCATTGTTTTGCAAGATTCATCCTTGTTGAAGGACTGCAGGTTTATATCCTCTGTGGTTAAATCTAGGGAGAGAAGGTTTATAGGAAAGGCACACTTGAACTCTGCTGTCAGAATATAGCACTGCATGGAATGAGCCAAAATGTCAGCACTAAGGAAGCAAAACAGAGAACCAAGGAGAGATGGGAGTGGAATAGAAAATTCCGAATTAGGGACACAAATTAATGAACCAGCAGTTCTGGAAACGGGAACAAGCTGTCAGAACTTCATCTCTCATGAAGGACAAATAAAATCATAATTTCTGAGAGTTTTGATGGAAACAAGAGTTATGCAAGACTGATATTGTTCACACTGATTTAATTAAGACTCTGTCAGCACTGTCAAACTTAATTGGTCTGGTATTTTACATTTATAGGAGTCAGCTACAAAAACGTGCTCTGAACTGAAAACCTGCATTCTATAAATGGTCCCAGTCCTAGAAGGGTCGTCTTTTTGGCACAGCAGGCTCTTGAGAGCATCCCACTTATGTGCTAAGATAGCTTTATCTAGCTGAAAAGATTATAAGGTCATATCACATTCCTTGCCCCTACAGTCCTCTCACCACAGTTTGTGGGAATCTGGGGTGTCTAAGGAATGCAGAGTCAAGCTTCATGGCAGCAAACCATTAGGGAAATTACAGAGAATTAATCCACAATTCTAACACTTCTTGTCATGTTAGATTCAAATCTCTGCATGTGCTGAGCTGTGATGAGTGTGGAAAGGCAAGGAGTAGACAATGGTTTTGCACCCCACTCTTGAACATTTTGTTTTCTAGGCTGGTTAGTGAGAGCAGCAGTTCTCCATGTAGAGAAAGCAGCTCCTCTGGATGTCAGTGACAGTCCACAGACAGGGCTCTTCTGCCATATCTCTCAACTACTTTTGTGTTCAGCCCTGTCCAGCAGTGCCGCAGCAGCTCCAGTGCTGAGACCTGCAGCTATGGAGCACACCCTTCTTCAGACTGTCACGGGCAGCAAATGTACACAGGGCCTGGAGCCACCAGTGAAATCAAGGTCCCTAGTGGGTTACCTCAGAGACAGTTACAGATAGGATTTGAGAAGAGGCAACAAAATTAGTATCAGTGAGAACAAACAACCACGCTCCCAGAAACTCCTATCTTCTGTAATTGTGATTGCTTCATCTGTGACAGGAAAGAGCAATGTTTTAAAATAGAAGTTCACTTAACTGAGTTTCCCTCGAGGCACAGAAAATCAGCTTCCATGAAGTGGTATAAATTATTCAACAATAACATGCTCTCCTGACTGAAAACTGGGTTAGGAATTTGCATTGTGTTTTCACAAAACATCATTCTTAGCCCAGTTTCCTCCTCCTCCTCAAGATAACTAGTCAGACTCCATGCCAATGAGTACTGAATTAAGACTACGTGGGTCAGTTGGTGTGCAACAGACGACCTGCTTGTTCACACCCCTGCTTAATGGTGGTGCTGGGTCCAGTGCAGGACCTTAGATGCCTGCAGATATTGAAGGAGTTGGTTGTTTAAATATCTTTGCAAATGGGCACCCTTCTCCTTTGCACTGCAGGGTTCAAGGTCCAAGACTCTGTCAGCCTAAGGGAGGTCAGCTGTACATAGGGCTCATGTCTGCATCACTCCTGAGTGCATTCAAAAATGAAGAACCTAGGAAACTAAAAAAAGTGAAAGAAAAGAAAACTCAAAAACTGCAGGACAGTGAAGATATATGCCTCATTTGGATAACACAGAAAGTGTTAAGAACCAACAGTCATGTGTTTACATGTGAAATATTATCTTTCTGAAAGTTTGTCATAAATGTGGCTCACGCTGCAGGGATGGCCATGCTTTCCAAGTTTGTGCAGCAGAAAGAATATTGCCTAGGGAATAAGGTCAAAATATTAGTATGCAATTGAGGCAGTATGGGCCAAATTAATGATGTTACTACTCCATCACAAACTTCCATACATGAAATCTGAGAATGTGGTTGTATCAACAGCACATCAATCTACAGCACTGGTCAGAGCAAAAAAGACTAACCTTTGGTTTCAAAGTTCTGTTCAGCTTTGGCATAGGACAGTTAACTTTTTTTTTTAAGCAGTGCTTCTGAATAGATAATGTTAATTAAATGCTTGCATTCAAATCCTATTATACAGTGCAATAAATTTGCTTTCTATACAAACACAGTGTGTCCAATATGGAACGGAAAGCTGCAGGGGGAGTCACTAATGAGTAATAATGCTCAAATCCCATGGCTACTTTTAAAACTAAAAGCAAGAAGAGAGGGATGTCTGCCATCTTCACACTGTGTGTGTGTGTGTGTGTGTGTGTGTCTGTCTCCCTAGCTTCTTCTTATTTTCCATATGTAAAATTGTCCATTTAGAGATACATTCTCGTACTCAAATGCTGCATAAAATCCCTTTTCCAACACCACGGGTGACACAGCCACTGGATGTAAACTATAGATGTTAAAAACAGGGACCTTGTAGCAGCACTGTGCAAGTCAAATGCCAAGTTAGCCCTGATGTGAGGCAAAGCAGCTAAATCATCCAGCCAGCTGGGAAATGTTGACAGTCCCTTCACTGCCGCAGTTCGAGTTGTAATATGGAGAGGTGTGCGATTTGGCTTTGTTGAGCAGACATCATGGAACTATTTATTCTGTCTGCAAGTCTAACAGGAAGCTTATTAAACTTGCCTATTGCTGGACATATCACCTGGCTGCTGTGTTTCATATTGGAATGCAAAATTGGACAGTCTGCTTGTGTACTGACGTAATGTACTACCATGCGGAGGATTTCTTTTTGAGCCTAAGACCTATTTCTCTGACCCCAGGAGCACACTGGATGTTGTGCATGCAGTGCCTGACAGGAATGTTTCATTTTGCTCTTGAGCAACCATTTCTGAGCAAGCCAGGAGCAGAATCCAGCTCTTCTTGGCTGGAAGAATTGGGATGTCCCAAAATGGGGCTTTTTAACAGATGAGTGAAAAAGCAGAGAACCCAAAGGATTATGCTTCTCCAAAGAAAATCATACAAATCAACAAGCAAAAATTCCTCACGGTAACTATGCTAGACTTTCTAAGCTGGTAAAACAGCTGTGTGCTGTTGGGCTCAGTTGTGCTGCAGCATACCCTGAACATCCGCCTGATTATCTCCACAAGGCTTCAACGGGACAGAGCGAGGCTCCGGGGACCGTCCTTGGCAGATGTTGGACAAAGCTGATTTTAAATCTGCCCTAGATTTCTGCCAGGAGACCAGCTCGGCCAGGCTACTCGCTCTCGCGGCAGAGCCCTGCACCCCTTTGCTCGCCCTCGCCGCGGGCAGACGCCGGTCTCAGCGGCCGGGCAGAGCCGCCCACCTCGGCTCCCTCCCCGCCGCCGGGGCACGCAGCCCTGTCCGGGCTCCCTGCTGGGAAGGCTCCTGATAGTGCAGGGGTGGTTGTGGGGGGACACCCTCATATGCAACTAAGGGCTCCATGGGGGACAAAAAGGGTGTCACAGTCGCGCTCTGCACACTTCCCTTGCTGAA
>JAVCKT010026827.1:10469-21753 GCA_032273925.1 Rhynchotus rufescens | reverse complement strand
AGTTTTCCAGCGGCGGGCAGGCGCTGCGCCCCGCCACGCCGCACACCATCACGCTGCAGCCCTCCTCCTTCCGCAACCTGCGCCTGCCCAAGAGGCTCCGCGTCATCTACTTCTTCGCCAGGACGCGCCTGGCACAGAGGCTCATCATGGTACGTGGCTGAGCATAATCCAGTGCCTTTTCCTCTTGGACGCTGTCCGAACCCAAACATACTTGCAGAGGGAGAACATGCCCGGAGTTTTCAGGTTGTTGCCCTGCAGGACTTGCTGCCCTTTGATAAACAGGGTGCTGGTAGCTCCCCTCTGCACGGGTTGACTCCAGAATGCTGCTCCTTGCCTGGCGTCTGGGTGGTGCTGGATCCCGCTGGTAACTGCTTTGAGATATTTTTCCACAAGCAGATCTTTAGGGCTTTAAATATTTAGGGAATTTTTGGGGAATTCGATATTTTGATGCTGGAATAAAGATTTGGATGTGTTTGGCTACACACAGAGCTAGAAGGCTGGCGTAATTGCAGCGTTTAAAGCAGTTACTGCCCCAGCCTGCCCTCCCCTTCCCTCTTCTGGACGTTGCTGCTCTGTAATGGAAGTGCAGGAATGTCCCTGTCCCTTGGCTTCTACACAGGAGCAAGCCACGTGTTGGAGAGTAGAGTCCAAAGACCGTGTCCCACACGGGCTTGTTGTTCCCTCTGCGCAGGCCGGGACGGTGATCTGGATCGGAATCCTGGTGTACACGGACCCCGCCGGCCTCCGCACCTACCTCACGTCGCAGGTGACGGAGCAGAGCGCGCTGGGGGACGCCGGCCTGCCTGCCATGCCCGTTCCCGGCGGCGTCCTGCCCGCGGGGGACCCCAAGATCGACCTCTCCGTCTTCCCGTCGGACGCCGTGCGGCTCTCGGAGAACCAGAGCCAGCAGCGCGAGCAGACGCCGGGGCTGGACTCCCTGAGCGGCCTGGAGACGAGTCAGCACACGTGGGCGCACGGCGCGGAGGGCAGAGGGAACGGGCCGGAGCTTGGAGCCGAGGCCGAAGTCACCTGGGGAGCCGAGGATGAGGAGATCTGGAGGAAGCTCTCCTTTCGCCACTGGCCCTCCCTCTTCAGCTACTACAACATCACGCTGGCCAAAAGGCAAGTGGGCTGGGGACCAGTGTCCCGAGCACTTGGACATCCCCAGAGTTGCCTCCAAGGGTTCCCCCCGTCCTCAGTCTTTGCTCCTTGTGGTACAGATACAATTTGCATTCACATTTCTCTGTAGCAAAAGAGACTTCAGGAGGAAACAGCCCTTCTGCCGGGTCTGCCGAGCTCCACAGGGCAGCGTGTCCGAGAGCAGAGCTTCCTGCTCCTCTCTGGCACATGTTACCTGCTTGTTGTCCTTCATCTGAGAGGTGACACCTTTTGGAGCCAGCAGGTTTGAAAGGTTGTGAAACAGCCCTTGTGAAACAGGGATAATACAGTAGAGAGATAGAGGTATCTGCTGAACAGGGTTCTTGGCACCAGCCTCTGGCGTGCAGGAAACTGGAGCCGAGCGCTCCAAGGGCCCTTCCTCACGTCCCTCTGACACCCAGCTGAGCTCGTTCTGCCGTGGGCTCTTGGTACCTCTTCCACAGAGGGAGGATTTAAGCTTAGCCTTGTTGGACCCAGGAGAGCTTTTTGCAGAAGGGTACTTCAACGGAGGCATTTTGTGGAATCTTGGAATCACAGAATCCTTAAGGTTGGAAGGGACCTTTGGAGATCACCTAGTCCAACCCCCTGCACACGCAGGGTCACCTGGAGCACATGGCACAGGGTTGTGTCCAAACGGGTCTTGAAGATCTCCAGAGAAGGAGACTCCACAGCCTCTCTGGGCAGCCTGTGCCAGGGCTGTTTCACCCTCACAGTTAAGAAATTTGTCCTTAAATTTGCTTTATAATTCCAGAAAACACTGTCCTGGGAATGCATACATACAAATGCATCATTTGGCTGCTGGTGGGAAGCCGAGTTGGATGAGCTGCTAGGATTTTTCTAGGATTTTTCTCCCTCCTATGGCTCCTAAGCTGCTGCTGCCTTTGCCTTCCTGCAGATACATCAGCATCCTTCCCGCCATCCCGGTGACGCTGTACCTGAATCCGCAGGAGGCGCTGGAAGTGCGGCACCCGCAGGAGGCGAGGCGCTACCAGCCCTTCCCGGCGCCCGCCGGCGGCCCCGACGCCCAGGCGCCGCCCGAGCCAGGCCCAGCCAAGGTGCAGGGGCACCGGGACGTCACCCTCTACAAGTGAGAGCCTGGCCTCGTTGCCTTCTGTCCCTGCAGGGAAAAAGGAGGATGATGGAGAACGTTCCTGAAGCTCCGGTGCCAAATCCGTAAAGCTCAGGGCACTCCAGCTCTGCCCGCATGGCACCACATTGAGGGTTCAGGGCACTGGCCCCGGTCGCTGGCGCACGTTGCCCCTCGCTGCTCTGAAGGGCAGTTACTTGCCAATATATGTCGGTGACAAGGACACACAGACACGGTGACTGTACTTGGTGACTTGGCACCGGTATTTGCAGGTGTTAGTTACCGTTCGGTAACCGTTGTGCCGTTAGTCCAAGCTTTGATGGGTCAAAACTGCGTTTTAATTGGGTGACTTGGTGGTGGTAAAACCGTGTCTTATTCCAGCACCCACGTATTAAAGGGCCTGACACCGGGCAGTAAGGCCAGGACTTGCTCTTTGGGAATAAATGAATGAATGTCCCAGTTGCAGAACAATTCCTTGGGCATTTGACAAAGCTCCCATTCAACAAGGAATTCCCTTCCCTGCTGCCAGGCTCCCAGCCTGCCTCCTACATCTGTGTTCTTCAGGGGCTCTGCTGAACACATTGATCCCTATCTAGGTTTTCTTTCTTACTGCCTCAATTATTACATGCTTTTCTTCTTAAAATGTCTAAATATCTTGTTGAAATTGATACCTTCCTATTAAAAAAACAAACCAAAACATTCAATATTCCGGAAATGGCGATCGTTTGTTGGAAATTTTTCTCAGTTGAGAAATGGAGGCCAGCTGAGCTGATAACGAACGTCTCCGTGTCTCCCTTCAGGGTGGCCGCGCTGGGTCTGGCCGCGGGCATCATCCTGGTGCTGCTGCTCTTCTGCCTGTACCGGGTGTTCTGCCCCAAGAACTACGGGCAGAACGGGCACGGCCGGAGGAAGAGGGGGGACCTGCCCTGTGACGACTACGGCTACTCGCCGCCCGAGACCGAGATCGTGCCCTTGGTGCTCAGGGGCCACCTCATGGTAGGTCAGCGGCACCGGTGTTTTCCTGTGACTGTTAGTGGTCAGCTGGGTGGTGGTACAGCGTGATGCAGCCTTGGAGGGCTCCCAACAGGCGGCCGCTGTGCGGCTACAGCGTGGGCACCGCCGCACGAGGGTACCTGGAGGACTTCTCTGTTGCATCCTGTGAATCTCCGAGTGTTTCACTGTTATCCCCATCTCAGGACATGGTTGTCCTTCCCTAGCTGAGCTCATCTGCCCTTCTTTGGGGTGGCCTGAGGCTGCTTTTATAATACCCAGTGAATTGTCCTTTTCTGATGCTTCCCAAAGGCTGCAGATAACTTTGAGCTAGTAAATGTTTCCGCTGTTAGAGGCATCCTCAGGTTGCACAACACACACAAACCGTCCTGTTCCCTGTCTGTAACTGTATGAGCTGCTAAACCAGCCGTGTAGTTTGGCCTTAGAATTTATCACCTAGCTTTGGAGCAAGGTGGCTGTAGGAATCACAGAATCCTTAAGGTTGGAAGGCACCTTTAGAGATCATGTAGTCCACGTCACCCAGAGCGTGTCACTCCCGGTGCCCCAGGCTCAGCTCTGCTTGTTCTTCCCTGCCAGGACATCGAATGTCTCGCCAGCGACGGGATGCTGCTCGTCAGCTGCTGCCTGGTGGGCCAGATCCGCGTGTGGGACGCTCAGACCGGGGACTGTCTCACTGTTATTCCCAAACCGAGGTACGTGGCTCCTCTGCCAACGCAGGCAAATATGTGCTGGCCCTTACGGAACGGCTGCTCGCCAGCTGGGGCAAAGCCCGCCGTGGAAAAGGAGCCAGCCCAGGGCTCGGTGCCTCTCGCTCCCCGCTGGCCCCCTGCTCACACAGCCCCCTAATTCCTGCTCGCTGCCCTTGCAGGTTGCGGAGAGACAGCAGCGGCATTTTCGATTACCAGGAGAGCTGGGATCAGAGCCCGGAGGGCAAGAACGGCCTGGAGGACTCCTCGGAGAACGGCCACCAGCTCAAGAGGCTGCTGAGCCCGCCGCAGCCTCCGCTTTTCTGCGACCAGCCGGACCTCACCTCCCTCATCGACACCAACTTCGCGGAGCAGGTGAAGGTGGCCGAGTCGGAGCCGCGGCTCCGCGCCGTGGGCGCCCGCCACAAAGCCGCCGGCTACGATTTCAGCAGCCTGGTGAGCAAGGTGTACGAAGAGCAGAGCACGTCCAACTGCCTGAACTTGGGCGGCCTCTCGGCCCCGCACGGCCAGGCCGGCTTCTGCGGGAGGCCGGGCAGTCCCCGCTCCGAGGAGGGAGGCTGCAGCGGCCGCAGGAGGAGCCTGGGCGATGATTCCTGCCCTGCCTTTGACAAATCCTCGCCCGTTTCTGCCTGGGGGGGAGACTTGGAAAGCTCCGTGTGGAGCCTGGACCTGCAGGGCCACCTCATTGTGGCCGGCCGGAGTAACGGGAAGCTGGAGGTGAGCAGGAGGGGACGGGCGGAGGGTTCCCTTCCCCTCTGGAAATCTCAATGTTCGGGCTTCATTCCGGTTCAGAACAAACAACTACCGGCTTGCAGAGTCTACTCCGACTTGCAGTCAGTTTTTTAATATATTTGAGGCAGCGTTTCCTTTGAGCGGAACTTAGAATCCTGGAATCACGGAATCCTTAAGGTTGGAGGGACCTCTAGAGATGACCCAGTCCATCCCCTGCACACGCAGGGTCACCCGGAGCAGGTGGCACAGGGTGGCACCCGGGCGGGATTGGGAGGATCCCAGAGAAGGAGCCTCCCCAGCCTCCCTGCCCAGTTTGTGGCCATTTCCTCTAGTTCTATTGGTAGCCCCCACTGAAAAGAGGCACTTTTTGCTCATCTTCTTTTCTGGTTCTTGAGTATCAAAATATTTTATTTCAAAGGAGCTTCTCAGTGCTAGGAAAAAGATATTTGAGTTGGTGTTAAACTGGAGCAGCCCTCGCACACACAAGCACAAAGACTGGCCTGGCAGTGGGCGAAGCTGCTGCCGCCCGGCCGTGCCACAAAGCGGGCAGGAGTTCCGCAGGAATTAGTATCGATTTGCAAGCACATTCTAATTGGATTTATAAATCTCCTTAAATTAAATCAAGTCCCGTTCAGATATCTAATCAGAAACTTCCAGAATTGATTTAACTCAAAATTAGATTTTTTCACTTTGGAAATAAACGCAGGGTTTTTTTTTAGTAAATGCATTTTCAAATTAAATTTTCAGTGATGTTTGGCCTGTTCTTCCTGAGCAGCGTAAGAGCAACTCGGGCTCTCCCCACAGGGCCACAGGCAGGAGATCTCACTGCAGTTTTTCCCCTTCATTCAAACATGTTTTTGAGCTCAGGGCTTCCCGGGCTCCGTCTTAAGCCCTGGCACGAATCCTGGTTCCAGTCATCCTGAATCAGAGATCACATCCCCGATCAGGTCATCCTGGATCAGGTTCCAATCATTCCTGGATCCAGGAATCCTGGTGCCTGGGGCTGGGAGCGAGGAGGGGCTCACGAGGGCCCCACTTCCCCTCCCTTCCACCCCCAGCACAAAACCCACTTCAAACTCCGCAAAGTCTGGACTAAAATACCGTCTATTGGCGTCAACTGGAGAACATTTTTGCTCTTCAGAGCCCGAATGGGGTTTCCGTACCGGGCAGCGCTTGTGTCCATGGGGTCTGGCAACGCGAGGGCCGCTCACGGGAGCGGGAGCTGCCGGCGCCTCGCTGCTCCGGCCGCGTTGTCCCGGAGCCGGGGGGCTCCCGCGGCCGGTGACACTTCCCTGCCCTTCCCAGGTGTGGGACGCCATCGAGGGCACCCTGCGGAGCAGCAACGAGGAGGGTCAGTCCGGCATCACGGCGCTCGTGTTCCTCAACAACAGGTATGGGCGGCCCGGCCGGTGGCCCGGGTCGGCGGGAGGACACGGGGGGGCAGCTGTGGGGCTCCTGCCACCATGGAGCAAATCCGGCTGGGAACGGAGGCAGCTGGGCAGCCTCCTCCTTGCCCTGCGGCCTCCTCTCGAGCAGAGCGTGGCAGAGCCAGACTTTGCAGGTCTTGTGCTGCAGACCTGGTCTGGTTTTGGACCCGTATTCGGTCATTCCGGTAGCTGAATATCCAGAATTATTCAGGGCTGGGAGATGGAGCCTTCGGGTTTCCTCTTTCAGCGCGTTTTTGCTGCTGCCCCAAAGACATTCCCAGCTGCTGCTTTGTTTGGGGTCTCACAGCGTAATTCCCAAGCTCCTGCCCTGGCCGTGAGGAGTGTCCCAGCGCCGGGGTGGCCCTGGTGGCCCCGGGCAGCGGGACGTGGGACCTCCCCTCATGCCGGCCTTCCCCCCAGGATCGTGGCTGCCCGCTTGAACGGCTCCTTGGATTTCTTCTCGCTGGAAACACACACGTCCTTGAACCACCTGCAGTTCCGAGGTGAGCAGGCGCCGGAGCCTTCGCCTCTGCCTCCCTCCCATTCCAGTAGCTCCACCCAAAACCGAGCCTCCAAAGGCCAAAGCTCCCGGGCGGGATGCCAGGGAGGTGCCAGGGGAGGTGAGGAGACCTAAGGGAAGGGAAGAACCACAGCTGGTGGTTCTGCAGAGCTGAGGAGCTCGGCCCCAGCCTCTTTGGGCTCCCAGTTCTGGCTCCAGCTTTGGGCAAGGTCCCGCTTTGGGCACCCCGAGCCCTGGGTGCTCCGCACGTAGAACCAGGCTTGGACAGAAGAGCCTCCTGGCTCAGTGTCCATGAAGGTCCACGCTGGGTGGAGGCGGCCGTGGCCGCCCCGGCGCGTCCTGCTCGCGGCCGCTGAGCCCCCCGTGCCCCCGCAGGCACCCCGAGCAGGAGCAGCGCCCCGGCGGCGCCCGCGCTCGCCAGCAGCGACGGCATCCGCTGCCAGCTCACGCACACCGTGTCCTGCGCCCACCACAAGCCCATCACGGCGCTCAAGGCCGCGGCCGGGCGCCTCGTCACGGGCAGCCAGGACCACACGCTGCGGGTAGGGGGGCTGCTGGGCCCGGGGGGCTCTTTGGGGAGGGACATGAGTGGGGGGCACAGCTGGCTCCAGGACCCTGCGTCGTTGCGGCTGGAGGCCGATGCCGGGCACTCCGGTATCCGCAGCCGCGGTGCCCGCCCGGCTGCCCGCGGCACCGCGAAGGGTCTTGGCATCGCGCTCAGAGCTCGTGGGGCTCTTGCCGGGGGGCTCCTGGGGAGCGAGGCCGGGGGCTGCGCGGCCCGTCCTGCCCTTGAGGGCGGCCACTTCACCTGGTGGGAGGCACCCGGGCCGAGGGAGGCTGTCGGCCTCCGGACCGCGCTGTCCGGAGAGGCTGCGGGGCCGCCAGCCCTGCGGATACGGGACCCCCGAGCGGAAGCGGCCCTGGGCACTCGGCAGCGGGACACGAAGGGCCGGGATGTCCCGTCCCTGGGGCGCGCGGTGGCCCTGGCAGCCGCCCCACGGCTCCCTGTGCCCCGTCCCCTCGCGGCAGGTGTTTCGCCTGGAGGACTCGTGCTGCCTCTTCACGCTGCAGGGCCACTCGGGGGCCATCACCGCCGTCTACATGGACCAGGTGGGTGCAGGGCAGGCCCGGAGGGCAGAGCCAGGGACCCGCGCGGTCCCCCCAGTGAGAGCGGCTGCCCTCCTGGGGACCTGAGGGCTGCCCCCCGTGCGTGGGGCCGCGCGGGCGCAGGACGGGCTCCCTCCCCGTCCCCTGCAGACCATGGTGCTGGCGAGCGGCGGCCAGGACGGGGCCATCTGCCTGTGGGACGTGCTGACGGGCAGCAAGGTGAGCCACATGTACGCCCACCGCGGGGACGTCACCTCGCTCACCTGCACCGCCTCCTGCGTCATCAGCAGCGGCCTCGACGACGTCATCAGCATCTGGGACCGCGGCTCGGGCAGCAAGCTCTACTCCATCCAGCAGGTGAGGCCAGGGACGTGGGGGGGCAGCAGCCCCCGGGGGGGCTCCCGGGGGTCCCGCTGACTCCCGCCCGCCGCACAGGAGCTGGGCTGCGGCGCCAGCCTGGGCGTCATCTCCGACAACCTGCTGGTGACGGGCGGCCAGGGCTGCGTCTCCTTCTGGGACATCGGCTACGGGGACCTGCTGCAGACCGTCTACCTGGGCAAGAGCAACGAGTCGCAGCCGGCGCGCCAGATCCTGGTGCTGGAGAACGCCGCCATCGTGTGCAACTTCGGCAGCGAGCTCAGCCTCGTCTACGTGCCCTCCGTGCTGGAGAAGCTGGACTGAGCGCGGGGCCTCCTCAGCGCTGCCTCCTCCTCCTCGCCTGCCTCCCGAGGCGGCAGCAGCAGCCGGGGGGCCCACACAGGGCAGGGGGGGCTGCAGAGGGGGCTGCCAGAGCCCGGAGGGGCGTTCAGGGGGCTGGGGGGGGCGGCAGCTCCGCGGGGGGCTCCGCGCCGCAGTCCCGCCTGCCCTATTTATTTATGTGCTGTATATAGTTATTTATTACGGCAGGAGCCCCGGCAGCCTCCCGCCTCGCTCCTCAGCCCGGGCTGCAGCAATAGCACCTTCCTCCTCCTCCTCCTCCTCCTCCTGCGGGGTCGGGGGGGAGGAAGGAGCCTCTTCTCAGGTTGGGGCCTCTGTCCGTCCCCCCTGCTCCCCAGGCCAGGGGCCGAGGCAGCCGCGGGGAGGAGGCAGCGGAGGCCGAGGGGGGAGGCCGAGGCCCCGGAGCGGCTTCAGCCCCTGCCCGCGCGTGGCCTTAGCCCCGCCGTGCGCTTTGGACCGCGCGGCGGACGCTTTTTTGTACCGGACTCTCGTTTTATACCGTGTAGCGAGACGCGGGCAGTAAACGCGACTAACAGGAGCGGCGCCGCGGCCTCGCTGTCCCCGCCGGGCCGCGCGGCGCCGGCGCTCACCTTTATTGGAGCAGCCCAGAGTCACCGGGGAGCTGCGGGGCGCCCCCGGGCCCCCGTTACACCCGCCCGGCCCCCGGGCGCTGCCGCCCGCCCCCCTCACGTCTTGTTGAGGCTCCAGAGCGGGTCGAGGAGGCTGAGGGGGTCGTCGGCGGCCGGGGGCCCGCGCAGCCCCTCGCCCGCCTGCGCCTGCAGGAAGTTCTGCTTGTTCATGCGCTGCTTGCCCTTGAGCGCCGCGTCCAGCGTGAAGGCCTCGGGCGTGAGCGACGCCAGCAGCTCCAGCGAGGAGGAGGAGGAGGAGGCCGAGGCCGCAGCGGGGACGGGGGCGGCCGCGGGCGCCGCCGCCGGGGGCAGCTCGGCCACGTGGTTGCTGCTCTCGGCCTCGGCGCCCGGTGGCTCCGGCGGGGCGACGGCGGCGCTGTCCCCCGGAGCGGGCGGCCCCGGGGGCTCGGGGGGGCCCTCGGGCGGCGGCTCCGGCGTCCAGCTCGCGGGCAGCTCCGCGCCCGGCGCCCGCACGCTCAGCTTGGCGATGGTGGCCTGGATGGAGCTGATGGGCACGTCCCCGCCCAGGACCAGGTCCTGCGGGTCCTGCTGCATGTAGAGCTGGGGGGCAGCGGCGCCGTGAGCGGGGACCGGGACCCCCCCGCGAGCCCCTAACGCGGCACCCACCTTGGGGGAGGCGCCGGCGGGCGCCTTGCAGGCGGCGGGGGGGCCGGCGCCGTGCCGCTGCAGCAGCTGCTCCGCGTGCAGCAGCAGCGCCTCGAAGCAGAACTTGAGGTGCAGCTGCAGGAGCGAGCACGGGAGGAAGAGGATGAGGAGGAAGAAAGGGGGGGGCTGAGTCCCAGCCCCCCCCCGACCCCGCTACCTTCTCCTGCAGCATGTGCTTGCGCTGCTGCCGCAGCCGCCGCACGAGCGGCGCCAGCGCCGGGATCCCGTTGCCGGCCTCCAGCTCCTGCACGGCCGCGTAGAGCAGGCAGAAGGCGCCGGTGCGGCCCACGCCGGAGCTGCGGACAGAGCGGCGGGGGGTCCGCGGGCGCCCGGGGCGGGAGTCCCAGTTTGGGGGGTCTGCGGGCACCCAGCGGGGTGGTCCCGGTTCGGGGAGGGGGGTCCCGCGCCGCTCACCTGCAGTGCACCACGACGGGCGTGTGCAGCGGGCGCTGGTGCAGGTAGTGGCCGTGCACGTCGTGGATGAAGCTCAGCAGGCTGCCCTTGCTCTCGGGAAGGCCCCTGCGGGACGAGCGGCGCTGGGGAGGGGGCCGGGGTAGCGGCCCCCCCGTGTCCCGCCCCGCCGCCCCGCGCGGGGCCGTACAGCTCGGGCCACGACGTGAACTGCAGGTGCACCACGGTGCGCTTGAGGCTCTGCTCGCGGTACTGCAGCGTAATCATGCGCTCCACGTGCGTGGGCGCCGCCCGCACGCTGCTCAGCACCAGCGTCAGCGGCCCCTGCACCACGGGCTGGCCCCGCTCCGACGGGAAGTAGCGCAGCACCTTTTGCTGGGGAGGGGGACACAGTGGGGACAGCGATCAGGACACACGTGACAGCCCCATGGTGCCACCCAGGAGGGGTCTGTGGCCACCAAGGGGCTGCCCGCGATCCCCTCAGCAGGGTCCCAAATGCAGGACAGGGAGGAAGAAGCTCCCTCGTGGGCGCCGAGGCGCCAGGGTGGCCACTACCTTGTCGAGCTCCTGCTCGGACACGAGCATGACGACCACGGAGACCTTCTGCTCGTAGATCATGAGCCAGAAGTCGGCGGCGGTGCCGAGCAGCGGCGCCTGCGTGGCGATGATGGCGGGGCAGTAGGGCGAGAGGTCCTCGACGCGGCTCGCGTTGATGTAGTCGTCCTTGCCCGAGCGCAGCAGCACGCGGTTGCGGTCGTAGGGCATGACGTCCTGGTGGCGGTTCTTCATGGAGTAGCAGCGGGCGATGGCGATGGAGAGCTGGCGCGCGTCGCGCTCCTGCGCGTCCTGCAGCTCCTTCCACACGGCGTCGAGCGGCGAGGCGGCGCCGGGCGCCGCGGGGCGCTCCAGCCGCTCCACGAGGCCGCGGAAGCGCTCGAGGTCGGCGCGCAGCCGCCGCAGCCGCTCGGGCTGCTCGTACGGGTCGCTCTCGATGAGCTGCAGCGCGCGCGGCCGCTGGCCCTCCTGGGCGTCCGCCTTGGTGGGCTGCAGCAGCGGCGGCCCCCCGGGCGCCTTGGAGCCGCCGTGCTGCCCCTCGGGGCTGGACGAGAGCA
>JAVCKT010026826.1:7056-17441 GCA_032273925.1 Rhynchotus rufescens | reverse complement strand
TACAACATCAAATGAGACCAAAGCAAGTTTTGTATTTTTTGTGTGTTTTTCTTTTTGTTTTTACTTTCCATTGACAGTAACTCTAGGTCTTTCCTCATCACTAAAATGCAGTCTGGATTAAATATTTAACAGATATTTCTGGGTATAACTTTCCTTTACCTTTTATTATTATTTTTTCTGCATTGGTTCACAATTCATTGCACTGCAGTCCATGCATTCCGTGCTTCCATCTTTTCCATCAAGCTTCTTTTCCATTAGGCAGTTAAGTAGTAGGAGAAATTGTTATCTAGTTGTTTTTCCTTACTATATGCTATTAAAAGAGATTTTTAAATTCACTTCGAATACTTCTAGAACATGACTTGGAAATGCCTCCTCTAGATGGCCAGTACCTCTGCGCCTATCCAAATATCTTGCTGATGGTACTGACCTTAGTGATTATTAGAGCACCCATCGAAGAAGGATATCCTTATCACATATTCTTATCCTTACTAAGTGTAAACCCAAGTACCAGGATCTATTCCCTTGACTGGGAGGTATTTGAATAAGGATGTCTCTTGCGTGCTGCCCAAATTAGATAATTGCATAGCCAAGAATACAAGAGTTGTGCAAACTTTAGCAGTTAAATTAAAATAAATATATAAAAAAAAAAACATGGAAAAAACAGGATGACTTCCTATTGAGGCCACTGTTGAAAGATGCCCCCAGGAAGCTCATACCAAGATAAGGAGGAGCCAGGGAAAGCGTTCCCAAATGTCTTAAGGGGGCATAAATGCACAGAAAAACATATAAGACTTTGTACATAAGAAGAGCCAGCACTTTCTGAGGAGTCTTTTTCTGATAAACTGCTTGTTTCTCTCTACTCAGCCATTTTCAGTTTCGAAGCTTTTGTGCCTTTTTTCCTTCATATATAAAACTTCAAGTAGTAATCTTTTAAAGAGTCTACATGTCAGACGAAATTCAACACCTCTCATGGTAAATACATCCCACAGCACCCTGTAGCTTTCACTGTGAATCAGAAGAGATGACTAATACCATAACTGCTTATTAAAAAGAAAATTAATCATTTCTTTGTGAGCTAAACTCTTAGAATTTTTTAACGCTTTAAAACCAAGGAAAATTAACTTTGATGAGACACAGCGGTAGCACTCAGTCTCTTTAATGTAAAAGAGCATTGTACGCTCAGCACTTACTGCTGATTTTCTTTTTGTTTGACAGATGATTTTATCAAGTTTCACTGACATTTTTGGGATGCTGTGCTAAAATATGCTTCATTTGCTACTCTTTTCAGAACTTTAGATATGTGTTGTTCAGAAGGTACTACAGGATTGATCTAACAAATTATGTGGGCTGGAAATGCCTGTTTCCTAGAGACCCCTCAGCTTCACCCTCAATGCCTACACCCAGAGTAGCAGATAATCTGGTGAACAGAGCTCTTCCCCAAAGAAGAAGTGGGAAAGTGATGATTTGAACCTCCTCAGGCTGGTCCAGATTGTCTTTCACCACCTCTGATGGGAAGTAGTTATACACTTGCTCACTTTGTCAGGAACCTCAGGTAGGTCCTTAGATATTTGGCGATTTTCTACACACAGGAAGTAGAGAGGGAAACCTACTGTTATCATATGAACCTTCTGAACATTTCTTTTCCTCTTTATCTTCTTCTCCCTTTCTTCTCCCTCACTGTCTTCAAAAATGTACTTGTTATTCTAAAACAGCACTATGCTTAGGACTTCAAAAAACTGCATGCTACTGACCAAATAAGATTTACCAGTGGATGCAATCACAGAAAAAATTAGGGTGGAAATGTCCTCTGGAGTCACCTATTCCAGTCTTTTCCTCAAAGCAGGGTCAGCTTCAAAGCTATGTCACCTGCTGCAGGAATTTGTCTAGTAAAGTTCTGGTTATATCCGAAGAAGAAGATTTCCCCAGCCTCTCTGGACAACCTGTTCAGCTGAAGGACCACCCTCACAGTGATCGTATCTGTTGCCTCTTCTTTCCTTGTGTGTCTCTAAACACTATGACCCTTTCTTCTCTATAAACCTCAGCTTGTAGTGGCAGAAAGCAATTCAACTTCCCACACACCCAGATCTCTCAGCCGCTCCTTGTACATAACATGCTCCAACCTCCAACCCTCTTGTCAGCCCTCCATTGGACTCACTCCCATATATCAGCGTATTTCTTGTACGCAGCATGGTAGTTAGCAGGTGAATGGGAATATTCCCCCTTTGCACTCACCTTTGCTAAGCTTCATGATGTCAGCTCATTACGTCAGCTCAATGAGATGCTACCAAATGGCAGGTCTACTTTCCAATTGTTTCCTCAAGCTTGGTGCCATCACTGAACCTGCTACATGTATATCCTATCTCATCACCTCTGCCATTGGTAAGATGCTAAATGGCATTGACACTTTTATCAATCCTTGAGGAATGCCATTCATAATTGGATACAACTTCAAGCCATTGACCATTGCTTTTTCAAAGGAGCAGTCCAAAAATATCTTCATCTACTCTGTAGTGCACCTAGACGCCTCTAATTTTAGTCTAACAATGCAATGAGAAATTATGTCAAAAGGCTTGTTAAAGTTAAGGTAAATAAGGTAGACAAGTGCTCCTCTTGTTTAGACATTCAGTGATTTCAACAGGGCAACCACATGTACCAGGTACTGCCCTTGGTAGTTCCATGCTCACTATTTTCCAGTTATCTTTTTGTCTTGCTTGTGCCTGGACTTGGCTTCTGGTCTTTTATTTCCTTCTTCCCATGATCTGTATTTTGCTATTTAAAAAACATCCAATGAAAAAACTCCAGACTCTCAGATGACTTACAGGAATGCAAAAATTGACAAAAATGTCAAAGTACAGGAGCAATTATTTTCA
Source organism: Rhynchotus rufescens (assembly GCA_032273925.1). Lineage (NCBI taxonomy): Eukaryota > Metazoa > Chordata > Aves > Tinamiformes > Tinamidae > Rhynchotus > Rhynchotus rufescens. The sequence goes on along the minus strand of JAVCKT010026826.1, from coordinate 14,571 downwards.
TAAATATGCTCATAAGAATGTTGATATTTTTTGCCAGCCAACACTAATTTTGAAATTTCCTTTGCTTTTCAAAAGAGTCTGACTTTCCAAAACAGCTATTTCTACTGTGTCTAAGAGATAGTGGTTTCATTAAGTTAAACTTTAAATCCTTTAAATACACACAAGTAAGAAACACTAAAAGATCGTTGGTGGGGATACCACTTGCTACTGAGCATTGGCAAAGGCAGGCTCAAGGAGAGAACGCTCGCGGGTGGTATTTAGTTCCAGAGGTTATATTTGTAGTTTCTATTATGAGGTTAAAGCACATGAGCTCCTTTGCCCTGCAGTACGTGTTTTCAGGGGCTTTGCACAATTTAAGGAGTTTTATCTGCTGGAAAAACAGTCTTAATATACCTCATCTCTTCTGGGAAATGGTTTCTTTCATTGAAAAGATTTGGTCATTCTGTTTCTATATTTTTATAGATATTCATATCTGCCTTACACTTAGGAGTATGCAAATAATTGATTTTTCAGTTCAGCAGCTGAACACAGCTAAAGACAAATCCAGTATTTTTCACATTTTCTTGCCAAAATGAAAAAAATATATATTTAATTTTTGTTTGAAAATAACAGTGAATTCAACTAAGATTCCAAATGTTTCACTTTGGTTTACTTTTAATAAAAACAAAAGAAAACTAAGTGCTGTAGTCGAAAAATGAGTATGGCAGAAAATCTCAAATTTTATCTGGTTTTGGTGGTTGGTGGGCTTTTTTAGATGATAGAATCATCAAGTTGTTGAATTGGGAGAGGACTTCTGGAGACAGTCTACTTTACCCACCATACTCTAAGCAGGGTTGACTGGAGCAGCTCAATTTGCAAAATATGTCCCACATGTATCCACATTTTCAACAGGGGGTATAGACAACCCCTTCCTTTTTCTTCTCATTTGCTTGCAATTTCGTTTTACACATTTCAAGACTTAGTGATGGAAGAAAGGTTGAGGAAGAGGTGAAACCCATGTCTGCTGACCTAAGGACTAGGATGTAGGTTGTTGCTTTAGTTAATGAGGTGCCAGTCCTTCTCTAAAAATGCTTTCTACAAGAGAGCATTAGAAAAGTTTGGGCTATTCTGCTGCTTAATACTATTCTGTTGGGGAAAAAAAAAAAGGAAAAGAAAAAGAAAAAAAAAGAAAAAAGGAAGATAGGGCAGTAGAGAACAGGGGAGACAGAGCAGTTCCCACACTGCTGAAGAAGGTTACATAAAGCAGGCTATTCATGTCTTTTACAAAGCATAAGACTTCACTTTGATTTTTTTTTTCTGCTTGGCACTGATTTCCCACAGCAAGATTCTATTTAAAATGAAGAACGCTCTCTTGAGCCAAGGGGTCGGATCCTGCCGGGTTTACTTCCCCCTTGCTCCCGGCTAGCAAAAGGGGAACTTTGTGTTGGAAGAGGCCGCTCAAGCAAGCAGGCTCGCGTTCCCACCGCTGCCAGGTCACACACTGCTGTACTTTCACAGCCAGGCCAGGACTCCAGGCTGGCTCTAAATGGAAACCTCAGAGCTCAGGGCACCCTGAGGCTATGATACTTTGCGTGACTTGTCATTGTAAGCTTGGCCTGAAATGAACTTGAAGAGAAGGACTTAACCCTTAGCCACTTGGAGGTTGCTCCACTACAGAGGAACAGGTATGTGAGATAAACAGCCTCGGCTTACAGCCTCCTGAGGGGCGAGATTGATCGCTCCTTGGTGCTGGATCAGCTGTACTGAACCATGAGTGCACCCTGCCTTCAGCTGATCCCTGGGTAAAGAGAGGCTGAGCATGACCCAGTGCCATGATACACTGTTTGGAACAGAGCAGATCTACTCTCTTTCCCCATTTCATGTTTACCTGCTTCCTCATTTTAAACAAAGAGGAGACAGCCTATTTCCACATATGAACCAGTGAACATTTGGCTGGAAGGCAATGAAGGAATATAGAGGCATTTACTAGCCTTAGAGTATCTCCAAACTGAAATGCTTGCTTCTACCAAATCCACTGGAGAGTTTTGGGAATGGCTTAGGCTCATGCTTGCCAGGAAAGACACAGGAATTGCTACTCTGGCATGGTGATGGTGAGAGTGGCAGGGAGGAGTGCAGACAGGTTAGATGACTTCTCGAGTCTGCTTGCCATGGTGCTTCTGCCCATCCTTATCCTGAAACCCATTCCTTCAATGGAATGGGTTTCATTCCTTCCCAGTATCTTCAGCTCTGATGCTGATAAAATGCTACTGCAATAGGCTGGAGGATCTATACCTTTCTGAAGGTTTGAATACACAGGTAGGAGAAGCAGAGTTGAAGGGAACCTCCTGAGCAAATCCACATCCAGGTCTTGAAAACATTTCCTGGCACAGTCACAGCAAACCATTCCTTCCCCAAAATTTCTGTGAAACACAGTGAATGGGAGATCTGCTTTCTTGGCTGGTTTTGAGTTATACTTGAACTAGGTAAGAGTGGTAGTCTGACCGTACAAAATAACACTGAAATGTTTAACAAAGCATGGGGATTTCGCCTCCATCCCTCAAACTCTGTTTCTTTGATGCACTATCCACATACCTTGTAATGACTCCTCATATTGATGATGCAAGTGTCTAGGGGTAGAGAAAATCAAATGACTTCTCAGACAGCACCTTTCAGTGAATAATCACCAGATTTAGATGCAAAAATCAAGTGTTCCTGTGGCTAAGGACTACATGTGAAAACATTTTTGCCACTATATTGTAAAATTTATTGGACTCCATTTTAGATGTGACTATAATGTTGTTCATAGACAATGTTATAGGCATGAACTCTATGACTTTTAAGAGCAGATTTACTGAAGCAAGGAAAAAATGCTAGAGCTGGTTGCAAGCTTTTCATGCTAAGTGATTCAGAAACTGTTGGACTCTTCAAAATCAGTCATTTATTAAAAGGTGCAAGAATCATTTCTTAACCTATTAATGAATGCAATCTACTGTAACGAATGACTAACTTCCTATAAAAAAAAAAGACCAAAACTGTGGGTGCGCACAGTCACTTTGTTATCTTTCTGATACAATTAAGTTTATTTCAGTGCTGTGTTTAAGCATATCCTGGAACCTCAATCCACAATGCTTGAAGAACGTTCAATGAGGGCTGATAAACTTACTCCTTGAAGGGAAACCTTTTCTCAGAAAGTCTCATTCTATGCACATTTGGAGAACGGGGAAAGCAACAACACTCTCTCTCTCATCTGCTTCCCCAAGCCTAGACCTGTTCCCAGTCTTGCTATTAATCTCAACCTCTTTTTAACTCTTGTGGCTTTTGAAACCAGCCCTAATTTTATATTTAGGCCATTTTCTTGTAATGACTCACAGCTGTGACTGTCATTTTACTATGGTGAAATGTGTCAACAGGACCAAGAATAGCAGCTGTCTGTCAGATCCACACCTAACATTAATGGAGATACCACGCATTGGAAGTAAAATGAAAGGCAGTGAAAAAAATAATGAGAAAAAAATAATGGCAGTGAAAGTCATCTTTAAAGCAGCCTGCTTCTTTGTTTCTCCCTTAAAAAACTAATAATGGTTTTCAAATCAAAGTTCACTGAGGTTTATCCTGCTTCAATAAGCTTACATTACTGTAAATCATGGGGATAAACCTGTTGGTGGAAGAGCAATAGTTATTAGAACCTCTTTAGGATCCCTCCAGGGAGCTGTGCTGACTGATACCAGATAAAAATTAGTCCCTCTGTTCTCTAAAAAATATAAATGGTCCAAGAGACGTGAGAGAAGGTTAAGGCCTGATTCTGTACCTTATACCTAGGAGCTACATCAGTCTTGATAATAAAAGTCCCCAAACCATAATAAATTTCACTTTTGCAAAATCTACTCAGTTTTGAGATGTTGTGGTCAGTGGTGCAAAATCAGATGGCACCCAGTAAGCCAGGGTAGTATTTGGACCAATGCTGCTTAATGTCTTCATTAATGACTTGAATGATGACTGAGAAGGAGCTCTGAGCAACTCTTCAGATGTCATCCAGTTGAAGAGAAGAGTCAACATCGATCCACAATTCAGTTGGACCCAGACAGGCTGGATGAACAGGTGTATAGAAAGAAGTGCAAGTTCTCAATAATCCCAAGGAACAGTACAGCCTGGGGACCTCCTGTCTAGGAGTCAGCTTCACAAAAGAAAAAGGAAACAGTGGACAAGCTGAACTTGAGGGAGCAATGCAACTTTGCAGCAGAGAAGTCTAATCAAATTCCAGGCTGTTTTAGCAAGAGTGAACTGATTCTTCCTCTGCACTGGCACTTGTAATATATCATCTGGATTGCCTCGTGTCTAAGCCTGGGGAAGAGCTAAAAAACAGGAATTTTCCTTACTAGGCTCCTTGAAGGCCTAGTATTTAATGAGTACTCTCGGCAAACATATTTCATGTTGGCAAGTTTGATGCAATAGAATCTGCCATGGCATATCTTCTGGCTCTTCAGATGAAGGCTACTGGTCATGCTGGTGTTGCTTTCCATTTATTGTCTGTACCTCTCTACTTTTTTTTTTGTTTGTTTGTTTGTTTTCTTTATGAAAGGGAAAAATACCAAACTCTGACTTTCAGGCTATAGACTAAAAGAGCTCTTGAGGTCATTAGGAGAGCAACCACCTCTCTGGTGTTGCTGACTGGCAAATAGATGAGATTGTACAAGGGCTGATATGAAATCTATATCCTTAGCTTAGAAAATGACCATTGACCTTCATCCTACAAGGGAGCTCTGGATCCTCCATAAGTACATTTGGAATTTGCTTCTCCCTCAGATGTCAATATATATGTCTTGAAGTCCTTGGACTTGGATCCAAGATCATTATCCTTTTCTAATCAATGAGAAACAATTCAGGAAGGAGAGAAGAGAACTTGGGAACTTATTCTTGCCACTGGCCTCTCATTATTAGCTACGTTTAGGCTATTGTTTGTCCATTTCCTTGGATCGATTTCCAAGATTGATGCTGGTAAGTAGCAGTCCTTTGCTTAGTCCTTTGCTTTGCTTTGTTTGGATCCCTTTCCAGATTTGCCCAATATCCCCAAGCAGCATGTGGTGGTCGAAGTGTCTCACATTTGGGTTATGGACTCTACTTCAAGGCTTAGGCCTTAAGTATACATTTTGCTTAGATGCATAATCTTTCATTTGAGCCACTAATCACTTTCTGTGCAGAGAAAACTTTTACTGAAGCCATGACATTTTTCACATGGTTTTCAGCACTAGCATATAGTAGTAGCAGCCTATAGATGATGATGACAAATGATGATTGATGATTGTTTGTCAAAAAAAATTGAAAAGCCTCAATAAATCCTGCATCCTGAACTCAAACTTAACCCATTTTAAGTCAGTAGATTTGGAGGACTTAGCCTAAGAGCAAACAAATAAAAGAGTCTACATTAGCCTGGCTGAATTGCTAATTTTTGGACAAGTTTGAAAGGTCATGTATAGATACTCTCTACATCAGGAACTATATGAGCACCATCCAGACTGGTGCTCAGATGATTCTGAGCATCATCACTGAAAGACTTTAGATGAGGGATTCCTGAAGTCTCCTTCCTGGAATGCTGTTTAATGAGCTGGAAATCAGACTGAGGTCAGAAAACAAATCTTGTGCAGAGGTTTTTGGGTAACACTGCAATATAAACTGCTTTGTGGATTGAACTTAAGAGTACAGAAAATATAAGAGTATTTTTTTCATGTTCAAGAATGAAAAGTCAAGATGACTTCATTGACAATAATTTGAGAGAACCTATATTCAAAACCTGTCTAGGCATGAAGGACTGAGTGGAGGTAGTCTCTAAGTAGTGTAGTTTTGCACATACTAACCTGAAGTTAACCTTAAGTAATTCATCCTTATCCTAGGAACATGGTGTGTCTAGAATAGACCTAGAAGCAGTTTATTAATGCTATGCAGGGTAACAGGAGGTTAGTGTCTAGAACTTACAGTGCAGCAGAAATTAAATAAATTATTGCCCATTCTGGGAGCTAATGTGAGCTCATCAGTTCCATAAAATGTTATGGTGTTTTGTGGTAGGAAGTGGAAAAAAAAAAGAAAAAAAAATACAGCAATTCATGCGGTGACTTACATAAAATAAAACTGTCAGCAATAATCACTATTACAGTACTTTTGATCATACTGATAAATAGTACATAAACCCTCAGACTCATTTCCTCTAAATATTGATTACATGCAAGTTTATTCAGTCTTAGACAGTAGTGTAGGAGCATGACGGACCTAATTAATAGATTCTGAGAGCTTAAGAACAGAAACCTCATCCCTTTCATGTAACAACCAATAGTGTTGCACCCACTCACCCTTACGTGAAGACAGGGGTTTGCTTGAAAGCTTATTTTTCAGAATAATATGCAGAGATAACACATCTACCACTCCTTCCCATAGTTTTTTCCCTTGACTGAATCTGGGCTTTATATCTGGGTTGAAGGCATCTAGTTTCTGAGCCTAGTTATCATTAGCCTGAGTTCTCAGCCAGATTGAAGAGCCTTTTAATATTATGTCTTGCTTTTCCAGGAGACAACAATACTTATTATGATACTTAGACTCTTGTTATGACCAGATCTCATCTCAGCCTTGGTTTGGATAAATAGACTGAGCTCTTTCGGACTTTTTCTATAAGGTATGTTCTTCAGACTTCAGGTCATTTCTATGACTCTCTGTGTGACTGGGGCATAATTAGTGTGCTTTAGGGAGCTTCTGAAGAGTGAGGACTTCCCAAGTGTTTCCCAAGGATGAGGAATGTTTCTTCCTGAGGTGGGTTTCAAAGGAATGCCATAAGATGTCCACTCCTGATAGGCATTAGGCAGAACTGAAAGCATCTAAAATACTGATATTTCAGGATAGCCAAAAAGAGATCCAGTCCATTATGAAAAGACTCAAACAGATACCAGCAAGAAAGTGAACTTCTCTTTATGAGCTTTGTTCACAGCTACCACTGTCAGCTAGCTGTGCCACATGTCGGTAAATAACAGGCAATGTTGAGATCACACTCTTCTATTATTAGAAATGTAATAGTCATATCTTGTTTAAAAAACCTGTTTTTAAATCTGTTGCCACCTGGAAAACTAGACTAAACAGATCAAGAGTTAAGGCTATCTACAAATATTCTGGGCAGAAACATAATTAGGGCTGTAATTAGGATTATCATTTAGTAGGCATTGTAGACAAGCCTGAGAAGATAAGCCACTATCAGTGGTTGCTGAGGGCTAAAGTGATTATTAAGCTTATAGGTTTGGGCCATGTGTTTTCCTGGCAGTGTGGAAATAATGCTGAACAGCTTCCAAAAACCCAAGGCAGGACTGCAGGTTATTTCTCCTAAAGGGCTTTCCCAACAAGGCCTGTCAGCAGACAGGGTGCTTATGTATGCCAGTGTTTGCTTGCAGCTTTTCAGTGCCATGGCACTGGTGTGTGCAGGGCAGGGCTGGAGTGGGATAAAGGTGCCAGCTCCTACTGCTCCCTCTTGACGTGAGTCCGAGTGCATTCCCATCCCCAGGC